>JAWPHD010002955.1:0-234206 GCA_037043455.1 Cyrtodaria siliqua
GGGGATAAGGAGGGTATAAAGTAGTGGGAAGTATGGATAGTGTTGATTGTTAGATGTTTGAGATTGATTATTATTAGTGGTTGTTTTGAGTAGAGGTGTTGGGGTGTGGTAAATGGTATAGTAAGGGTTTGGGTATTGGGGAGTGTATATGGGAGTTGTTAGGAGGGTTAAAAATAGTAATTATTGGGGATGTTAGATTAGAATTGTTAGTAGTATGTAGAAGGGGTGATAGTGTGGAATGGATTATGGTTTTAATGGGGGGTGTGATAGTGTTGGAAAGGGTTAATGGTTAGAGTTTAGGGGGGTATAGTTTGTGAGTATGTGAGGGTTGGGATGTTTTTGATTGTGGATTTGGAGTGGTTTAAGGGTTGGGTTTAAGGGTGGTGGGGTTTTGGGAGTTAGGGGTTAGTGTGGTTTGTTGGTGTTGGGGGTTGGTGGGGGGATTTGGGGGGATTGAGGGTAGTGTGGTTTTGAGTATTGGGTTGGTGTTGTGGTTGTTGGTTTGTTGGTTGTGGGTTGGTTATGTGGTTGTGTGTAGTGGGATGTTTATTTGATGTTAGTGGGGTGTTGAATGTGTGGTGGGGGGTGGAGGGAGGTAGGGGTGTGGGTGGGGTTTTTGGTGGGGGTGGGGTGTTGTTTAGGAGTAGGGGATTGGATGTGGATGTTTGTATATATGGGGTTTTTGATAGTGATTGTGATATAGTTGGTGGTGATATTTGGGGGTTGTGAGTTGTATTGGTGGGGTGGGGTTGTGGATGGTTGAGATTGGGTGGAAGATGGGGGTGGGGGGTTTATATGGTTTGTAGGTTAGTGTTAGGGATGTATGGGTTTGTTTGTGTGGGATGGTGGGTTGGGGTGTGGTGTTTTTGGGGTGGGGTGGGGTGTTGGTTTGGAGGGGTGGGTGGGTGTGTATTGGTGTTTGGGTAAGGGGGTTTTTGTGGTTAGATGTAGGTTGGGTTTATTGGTTGGTGGGGTGGGGTGGAGGTGGTGGGGTGGTGTTTTATGGTAGTTGTGGGTTGGGGTGTGGGTATATGGGATGTGGTAATTGGTAGTGTGGGTGGGGGTATGATTAGGGTTATTTTGTGTGTTAGGTGGGGTTGATAGTTTTGGGAGGAAGGGGTTTAATTTGGTTGTTTTGGAGGGGGTGTTGGTGAGGAATTTATAGGTTTAAGGGGGATTAGTGGTTTTGGATAGGATGGTGGTTGTTAGGGGGGAGGGTGTGAGGTATTGGGGGGTGTAGGTTATGGGGTTTGTGTTAGGATTTGATGTATTTGGGTAAAAGGGGTTATTGGTTTGTTTGTAGGTTAGGTGAGTATGGTAATAAGATGGGGGTTTTATGGTGATTGATGTGGAGTGTTAGTGGTTATGGGTATTGGTTAGGGTTTATGGTGTGTGAGTTATGGGTAGTATGAAAATTAGGATATGGGTGAGAATTTGGAGGTGAGTGTTTATTTTTGTATTGTTGGTAGGGGGGTGATTTAAGGTTTGTTTGGATTGTGGGATTATGGATTTATATGTTTTGATGGGATTTGTTTATGTATGGGTTTTTTATTTGAGTTTATGTTTAAGGGTGTAAGGGTTATTTAAGTTGGTGTTGGGGTAATGAGGGGGAGAAGGATGTTTGTTGGGTTATTTTTTGTAGGGGGGGTTTGTAGGTGGGGATTTTGTATTGGTTGGATTGTTGGGGGGGTTTATTGGAATGGGTTTGGGTTAGTGGATTTATTTATGTTGGTTTGAGTGGGGTTGGTTGTTGCATATTGGGGATGTTTGTTGGGTTATGTGGTGTTAAGATGATTATTGTTTTTGTTTGTAGGTTTTTTGATGTTATACTTGTTTGGGAAGGGTTGTGTGATGGGTGGGGGGGAAGTGGTTGATTGAATAATGGGAGGGATGTGATTTGGGTAATTGTGGGAGGGGGGGGAATTAGTTTGTATTAGGGGTTTGATTGATGGGGTGAGTTAACTGGGTTGGGGGGGGGGGGGTTGAGTTGGGGTGTTTATATTAATAATGTATTTGATGTTATATGATTATGAGGTGAGGGATGGATGTTTTATGAAAGATGATTATTTATGTTTTGTGTTGGTGTATTTAGTTGGGAAATGGAGGATTGATAGTGATGTTGATAGTTTGTTGTGTTATGTTTGGTTTAAAGTGGGTTTGAGTTGTATGTGTGTATAGTTTATATTGATGTGATTTGTGTTGGGTGGTTTGAGTTGTGATGATTTATTGAGGGGGGGTATTGGGTGTTGTGTTAGTGAGGTGTTTTGAGAGGGGTATAGGGTTGTATTTTATTTTTGGGTGATGTGGAATTAGGGGAGTATGTTGTATTTTCATGTATTTTTTTGGGTTGAGGGTATTTTTTGTGGTGTGTCTATTGTGGGTGATTTTGGATTGTAGTTTTATGTTAAGTGTAGTTAAGGGGGAGGGTTTGTGGATGGTTTGGGATGTATTATATTGGGAGGGGAATGGGGGGTTTGGGGGGTAAGGAAGGGATAGAGGATTTATTTTGGAAGATACGAGTATGTACAAATAAGTTATCGATGAATTACTTTAAGGACTTTATAAGTATTTATTGAGTTGCAGTTCAATTCAATTCACTATTCAGTAGAAAAGGTGTGCTAAAACAGCCATTAGCATTATTTTTCAATTATTCGTTTTTACGAACCTACGACTACAAAACGAATTAGGAATTTTATTTTCCATAGTGAAGTTATAGTTTATTGATTTATTCCCCTCCTCCTAGATTTTAATCGAACATTTCATTCTCTTTTCCTTTCAACGAAATAAAAAAAAAATAGCTTTTCCATTTTATTTTTTCTCCCCTCTCCTCCTACAGAATTCTCTGTCTTTGTCGTTCGTAAAACGAATAATAAAAAAATAATGGCCATACACATGTTGTGTATTCAAAGGTAAAATTAAGCTATGAACAGATGAATTACACAGATTGATTTACAGGAGTGAAATACATGTTAGGCCTGTATTGAAATAGTGTAACAATCATCCTGATAATATATAATTCCAAGTTTAATAAATGTTAGGTTGTACATGATTGACAGTTATGCAAGTGCGTAATTTACAAACTACAAATAAAAAATAAACTGAAACAAAGCCATGGCATTGGGTGAGATGTGTGTAAGTAAATAAACTGTATTAGACAATTGTGTAAAGAAAGAACACCGTTAATTTTTTTTTTTAAATATTAGAAGCTGGCGTCGACAGCAGTGAGGTTGAAAAGATTTATTAAAAGGAATGTAGCGATACAGCCAAACAAGCTCTTTTATTGAGAGTTCTGAAAAACTTGAAAAGAGGTGGAAGAATTATCAAAATCGGATGATAAACACAAAGTATATGAACATTTGAAGGTTGTTCTAAAACAGATATGGGAGCTGCCATTTTGAGAACTATGACATCATAGTTCCAAATTACCATATATGAAATATGGATAAATTGCATTAAAAGCAAAGAAATCATTGCAAATGAATGCAAAATCCTTTACTGGTCATATAAAGGTGTATTGCTATTAAGTATACATATTTTTCATACAGTTGTTGTCATTTTTTTCCTATAAATGAGTTAATTTTCATATTTATAAATAACATATAATGTCATTTAGAACTGTGATGTCATAGCTCTCAAAATTGCGGCTTCCATATCCATTTCAACAGAACCGTCAAAATCAATGATATCTTCTTTGTTTATCATCCGATTTTGATAATTCTTTCACCCATGACCAAGTTTTACAGAACTCTCAATAATAAAGACTGTTTGGCTAATGTCGCAATATATTATATATATATCTTTTTTTTCTTTCAGGTCTACATAGAGGCAGGATGTTACCACAGCCAGACTGTTTTCACCAAGTCATATTTCTATGTCTTGTGTACTGTGTAGGTAAACTCATCTTCCAATCAAACTACAGAGCAGCATAGGTTGGTTGAAGAGGATTTACTGTCTAGATCCTTTGTCATATTGAAGGGAGAAAAAAAAACAGGATGCATTGCATTTGTTCTGTTATATTTTTATTGAAACAGTTATGCCATTTAAGTGAAGAAGCCTGCCAACAGTTTTATTATGACAATATTATCAAATGTGGAATGTATTGTAAACTGCAAGCAATCCTTGTTGGTGCAGATACTCGACTTTCAATGTCTAGTCACTTTATTGGTGAACTAAATTGAAGTGATAATTCAATATAACAAATATTGTGCGAGATTCAAGAGCATACAACAAAGCTACAGATGAGCTTTTTGATCAGTTGGGTATTTACTCATTGGTGTATATTTAACTGCATATTTCAGGATTTCAATTGGGTAAAATAAAATGATAATATTTTGTGACATTGTTTTGGGGTGGCATTCACCTAATATTGTATACTTTTACACAAAAAAATCTCATCAAATAAACTAGTTTTATAATAAGCTTTATACAAGGTGACTGGGTGGTCTTTCAAGAACAAATGCATTGCTCAATTTGCATTGGTTGTTTTATTATTTGACAATATCGATTACTTTATTGGTGCCCATGTTTTTGGTTTTGATTGGGTATTTTGACATTTTTAATTTTGGGGATTTAAGCTGCTTATCTGTAGCTCTGCATACAACGTTTTAAAGAGGCACATGGCACTCATGAAATGGTTATCAAGCATTGAAATAATTATTTATCCAATATCATGTTGAAATGGAACCTGCTTACATATAAATATTTGTTTTTGTTAATTTTTCAGTTTTTGTCGTCTTCAACAATATCTGTAAATATATTATTGGTGCACTGTTATCAACAGTTAATACTATACACAAAGAAATTGCTTTATAACTAGATATATCGCTGAAGGTGATAAATATCCCCTCCCCACAAACATTTTTTTAGTAAGATCGAGGGCAAGAACTCTGCATGGTATTGAGTGAGTATCACCAAAATAGTGTCATTTACTCTTCATGTTTATCTAGTCTCTTTTTGTTGTTGTATTGAGTGCAGCTAAATCAGTAGCCGATCAGCTTACCACAGTAGGAGGTAACCAGTACATCACCTGCCTAATGGCTATAAAGGAAAACCCTGCACCTATAGATCGAAATGTTCGTGAAGCGGAGGTAACTCCATACAAAAGCAAAATATACCTATTGTTTTTACAAATATTTCTTAAAAATTATTATTTATTTATTTGATTAAAGTAAAAAATAATTATCACTATATACGTTTTAAAGGATGTCATGAAACTTTTAAGTATAAATAGAAATGAAATTCAAAAAAGAATAAAAACTGAGAAAAAAAATCTTCGATGAATTTGATCTGCCATGAAAGGCACTTTTTAAAGCGATTTCCAGTAACCCCACCCATCAAAATAGCATAACAAAGAGGTATATCCAGTTTTAATTCCGTCATTGTGGACATAATGAGTGTGTGCTACTGTTACAAAATAATATAAAACCCACATTAGCTACTATTATTGGCACTGGTGGCAAACAGTCAATTATCCATATTGTAGAAAATGCATTTACATATCATTTCAGGTTTTACGACGGGCACTGCC
Source organism: Cyrtodaria siliqua (assembly GCA_037043455.1). Taxonomy (NCBI): domain Eukaryota; kingdom Metazoa; phylum Mollusca; class Bivalvia; order Adapedonta; family Hiatellidae; genus Cyrtodaria; species Cyrtodaria siliqua. Next base: position 5,528 of record JAWPHD010002955.1, read on the forward strand.
ATTTTGGATTTTCATTCTAGATTTGACATTGGCTATCATTATAATAATTATTCTTTCGATGTGAAAAGAATCATGTAACAATTGTTAATAAATCAAACAATCATATCAAACCAAATACTGAACAAAATCGCTCGATTTAAAAAACAAACTATTAGTCAAAATGTTGAAGCAAGTTTTCTAACCTAGATTGTCATTAATTTAAGTTCATCTGCCTCATTCCGAAATGTGGAATACATTAACAATCTATTTTTTATTGTTTGGTACTCGGCTTTACTTTAGTAATTAGTACAAAAAAAATTGATGTACAACATCATCGCCACAGAAAAGTTTGCATTTAAAAGAATTAACCAAACAGTACAAAGAAAAAGCAGAATGCAGCCAATAATTATAGTAGTGCACATTATGATACACTTGTTCTGTATTACTGAAATAGAAAGTCCAGACTGTATTGTGCCTATACCATTAGGGTATTATTCTGGTTTAATTGGTGGAGGGACTATAAACCTTAATTTAAAGGAAGTTATTTAATGAAAAACAAGAAATCCGCGGATTCACATGTCTCGCCTAAAGGGGGCGTGACTTAAAATAAAAAGGTCAATGATGCTTAAATGAAAGTTTGTAAACATTTTAGTAACTAACAAGAGGTCAATGACCTTGAAGCTCTACTGATAGGTTTTTGATAGCTAGATCAGCATTCCTGTGAAGTTTCATTAAAATCCGTAGCTCAAGTAGTTTCAGAGGAGTAGTCGCTAAAAGTTTTCATTATATAACTCTATGTAAACAAAAATGGCCGCCAGTGGCCATCTCTGGCGGCCATCTGGCGGCCATGTTTAACGTCAAATCAAAATAATTTTTGACAAGGATCAACATCATGTCATACTGATCATTTTAGAAAAAGTCCCATATCAATATCACTTATAGTTTTCAAGAAGTACTCGCTACAAACTTGTATTTTGAAAATCTATTTTTAGCCATGGTGACCATCTTGAATCTTGAAGTTTCATGAAAATCCGTCAAGTAGTTACAGAAGAGTAGTAGCTACAAGTTTTTACAAGGTAACTCTATGTAAACAAAGATGGCCACTGACAGCCATGTTTAACATTGAATCAAAACGATTTTTGACAAGGACCAACTTCATGTCATGCTGATAATTTTAGAAAAAGTCCCATATCAATATCACTTATAGTTTTCAAGAAGTAGTCGATAAAACTTGTTTGCTGAAAATCTATTTTTAACCTTGGTGGCCATCTTTGATTTCCGGCCGACCTGAAGTTTTGCTAGAATCAATTAGACTTCAAGAGCAACATTCGTGTGAAGTTTCATGAAAATCCGTCAGGTAGTTTCAGAGGAGTAGTCGCTACAAGTTTTTACTAAATAACTCTATGTAAACAAAGGTGGCCACTGGCAGCCATGTTAAACGTTGAATCAAAATGATTTTCGACAAGGACCAACATCATGTCATGCTGATCATTTTAGAAAAAGTCCCATATCAATATCACTTAAGAGTTTTCAAGAAGTAGTCACTACAAACTTGTTTTTTTTTTTAAATCTATTTTTAGATTTGGTGGCCATCTTGGATTTTACATCAACATGAATTTTATGGGCATCATTTCTGTAAAGTTTCATGAAAATCCATTCAGTAGTTTCAGAGGAGTAGTCGCTACAAAAAACGTTTACGGACGGACGACGGACACCGCACCACTACATAAGCTCTGCTGATCTCTGATCAGTTGAGCTAAAAAGCAATGGAGTTTGCAGTTTGCTGAGATGACATTTAAGTGCATTTGTTTAAAAACAAAATGCCATTCTATTAAAAACAAGAGGCACCTTGAGGGCCTGTGGATGCTCTACTGGCTAAAACGGCTCTTATATCAAGGGTTGGCTACATAAAATTCCCATCAGTACTTCTTTTAAAACATTGCAAAAACAACAGGGATAGGATGGCCTTAGATCGCTCACCTGGTAATCATGGGCAATGAGTCTGCTGTGTCTAGTCTGGCATGGGTATTTTTTAACTTATCCCACTTTCTTCTATGAATGAAATTTCATAACAAGAGGCATGTGGACGTTCTACTGGCTCAAGATAAAGTTTATGTATAAGGGGCCATAAGTCTTTCAAAAATCATTCAACAGAAACATGGTGATGACATACGCAACTAGGCTTGGTACTGATCATCCCTGCAAAGTTTCGTTGAAATCCAACCAGAGGTTTCGGAGAACTATTCTAGACAAAGTTAGTGTATTAGAACCTTTAAAGGCTCATAACTCTGCCAAAATTCATTCAACCAGAACATGGCAATGACAAGTGCAACTAGGCTTAGTACTGATCATCCCTGCCAAGATTCGCTGAAATCTGGCAAAGAGTTCAGAAGAGACTAATCTGGACAAAGTTTGTGTATTAAAACATTTAAAGGGCCATAACTCTGCCAAAAATCATTCAACCAAAATATGGCGATTACATGCACAACTAGGCTTGATACTGATCATCCTTGTCAAGTTTCGTCTATATCCAGCCAGGTCTTCAGGAGAACTAGCCCGGAAAAAATGTGTGGTATCAAAATCCTTTAAGGGGCCACAACTCTGCCAAATATCTGTAAATCAGGTCATAGATGAAATCCATGCATCCAAAAAGATGCACTACCCAAGACACAAGTTAACTATGTCAAATATCTGTAAGTCAGGTCATAGATGAAATCCATGCGTCCAAAAAGATGCACTACCCAAGACACAACTATGTCAAATATCTGTAAATCAGGTCATAGATGAAATCCATGCGTCCAAAAAGATGCACTACCCAAGACACAACTCTGCCAAATATCTGTAAATCAGGTCATAGATGAAATCCATGCATCCAAAAAGATGCACTACCCAAGACACAACTATGTCACAATAGAATATTTTGTCTTCCAAAGATTAAGCTATAAATCAGGTTTACAACATCTAGTGCATAATTATAGTTCATGAGAAAGTCATGTAAATGTAACAATTAAAACAATTAAAGTTATCTGCCCTATGCTTGGATGGTGAAGGTCACATCCACATTTGCTTTATCACGTTGCAATGTACCACTCAAGATACAACTATAAGCAAAGTTTGAAAGGTCTTAGTGCTTACAGTTTGTCAAAAAGTGACCTAAACGCCAAAGGTTTAAGGTAAAAATTATAAGGTACTCTGCACTTTGCTTGGAGAGTCAAGGTCACATCCACATCTGCTTTGTCACGTTGCAATTTACCACCCTAGATACAACTATAAACAAAGTTTGAAAGGTGTAGTACATACAGTTTGTGCGAAATTGACCTCAACGCAGAAGTTGAAGGTAAAATTATTAAGTTATCTGCCCTTTGCTTGGAGGGTCAATGCCACTTTCACATTTGCTTTGTCATGTTGCGAGGTACCACTCAAGATACAACTACAAGCAAAGTTTTAAAGGTCTAGTGCATACAGTTTGTGAAAAAGTGACCTAGACGCAAACGTTGAATCTAAACATTATTAAGTTATCTGCCCTTCGCTTGGAGGGTCAAGGTCACTTGCACATTTGCTTTGTCACATTGCGATGTACCACCCAAGATACAACTATAAGCAAAGTTTGAAAGGTCTAGTGCATACAGTTTGTGAGAAAATGACCTAAACGCAAAACTTGAATGTTGACGACTTCGCCTTTGCCTTCGCTGGAAAAGCAACAACCATGTCTATTTTTTTCTTCCAAAAGGCGAGTCAAAAATCACGAGAGATTATGCTTAACACTTAGCAAACAACCAAGAAAATGTGCTGTATAGTATTTGTTTAATTATATCGTACATATAGGTCATCGAAAATCATTCTCATTTTAATGAAAAGGTAGATAATTTAAAAATTGCGAAGTTTGGAATGTTCCTGTTTGAGAATAACACTCCTTTGTGAACATATTTCAGCGTTTTTTTAAACAATAACAGAATGGCCAGTTCTTGTCAATGACAAACATTAAATTTGTTCAAAGCAATATGTTTTTATAATGATATAAGTTGTTTTTGATATATGGGAAGTAATTCTGATACTTCGCTTAGAAAAAAATTAAAATAACCCAATATTTTGAAAATCACATCCTAACCTAGCACTTCTAATACATGTATCTTCAAAAATTATATTGATGTTCATATGTTTAATCTATGTTCCTAAGAAGTGGTGCTAAACATTTTTTGTTCAGTATATTTACTTCGATAAAACCTAACAACGGAAGTGGATTTATCATCAGAAATACCTTAACAAACGAGAATAGAATAATGCTACAATGTACAGAATCAGCCATACCTCATACGGATATAGACCGTGAGCCATACACTTTTTTGTTACCATCTCAATGGACAAATACTTACTAGTACCATGTTATTGATTTCCTTGTAGAGAAACTAAAAATCCATGATAGCAGTGTGAACAGGGTAGCTGATTCCTGTTATTAGTGTTATCTCCCCCTTTTAAGCAAAACTCTTGTTTTCTTTAAAAAATCGTTTTCGCTGAAACTAGAAGAGCTACAGGTCTAATATTTTGCATGTATTATACATTTAGGGTCCTCTACCAAGTATTTATAAAATAATGACCCAGGGTCAAATATGGCCCCGCCCCGGGGGTAAACATTTTTCATAGAGTTATATAGGAACTCTTTAAAAATAAATAATTTCCTCTAAAACTGTAAGAGCTAGAGGTCCCATATTATGCATGAAGCATAAGCTTATGGTCCACTAGCAAGTTTGTTAAAATGTTGACCCTGGGGTCATAACTGGCTCCGCCCCAGGGGTCATATATTTACATAAGAGTCATATAGAAACATCTTTAAAGTCTCTTCTCTAAAAAAACAACAAGAGCCAGAGGTTTTGCATATTGTATAAGCTGATGACCAATTTTGTTCAAATCATGACTCTGTGTCCAACTATGGCCCGGTTCTGGAGTCAATGTTTTACAAAGAGTTCTATAGGAAAGTCCACAAAAATATTCTTTTGCTGACACTACAAGAGCTAGAGGTCTAATACGATGCATGTAGCATAAGAGTTTAGATCTCTACCAATTTATTTTGTTCAAATGGTGATCTTATGGTCAAATTTTGCCCGGTCCCGGGGGTCACATATTTACATAGAGTTATGTAGGAAGGTCTATAAACATCTTCTTCTCTGAAGCTACAAGAGTTATAGGTCTAATAAGCTACATGTAGCTTAAGATTATTGTCCTGTACCAAATAATTTAAATGGTGTCCCTTGAATCAAGCCTGGAATCAAATTTGGCCCTGTCTCGGGGGTCACACTATAACACTGAATTATATAGGAAAACATATTCAAACAGCTTCTCTGATACTTCAAAAGCTAAATAATATTTCGCATGTACCATAAGCTTATGATCCTCTACCTAGTTTGTTCAAATGGCGACAATGGGGTCAAATATGGCCACGACGGGGGTCACAGTTTTACAGATTTATATAAAGAAATTGTTGTTTCTTAAAACATGACAGCTATTTGAGACAAGGCGAGTGGGTCTCTTGTTTATGGCTTGAAGTTGTACACTTTTCATAAAATCACTTAAGTCTTAATCGAACTGAAATATATAGAGAATGTGACTTTTGATAAGGTATTCCATTGTGAAGACTTTAACCATGTTTACAAATCGCATATTGAATAAATCCACGAACTAAAATTACAAAGTAGACCACTGCATTTTCAACTAATTGCAAAAAAAAAAGAAAAAAAAGAAAAGGCATTTTACGGTTTAACTGTTGATTTTTAGGTGTTTGTTATACACTTTTTAAAATAACCCGCCAAATTACGACAAAATTACACTACAAAAACAGTTTATCAAAACTCTATCCAGGTGTTCAGCTCATATAATAATGCATATGTATCGCTTAAAAGTAAATATTTTTTCATGGGTTCTTATAATACCCGTGATTGAATAAGTGTAAAATGAATTATCCATTTTTGTTTTTTTTGTCTGGCTGGTTAAAGCTTTTTATATTGTATCTATAGAGTTTTGATTCTCAAACGATGTAAGTTAAGTATATACCTCGTGGTCAGTAGGTTTAGAAACGATGTACATATGTTGTAAAATGTGGCTTTGTTGGCAGGATAGCTACTTTAACTGCAGTAGCACCTGTATGTCGGATATAGCTTTTAGAGTAAACATCAGTAAACTAACCGTGATCACTAAACGTGATGCATTGGGTACCGATTCTAAGCGTTTAATTTTGTTTACCTTATATGTATGTTATATTGTCACATTAACATATAGTATTTAAATGATATAATATGTACTGAGTATTCTTAATTGTCCTTTTTTGTCCCAAGGCATTAATTGCCAAGGTTATGAAAACAGCAATGAGCTGGGCATATATATAAGGCTTGCAGGCATATTGCAACTCGACATACATGAACTTGATGTTAACTTGCTAGATAAGAGAGAATGTTGTGAACCCAGCTTCTTGGGTATAACCTGCATGACGGATTAACATTTTGGTTGTTTGTATTTTAATGCAGTCACCCTGCTTGAGCGCATGCAGCCTGTTGATGCAGTGGATAGCACAGGGGACTTTAAATTCAGAGGACCCTGGTTCAAGCCTCACCAGAGCCAGTGAATTTTGAATTTAGAAATACACCTTCTTTTTTAGGTAATAATCATTCCACTTACATGCGCAAAAGTAGGGTTGATGCTTACTATCCTAGGTTAGTTCCATACTCTAAATCAAGTACGGAGAACATCACAACCTATGTTTAGATACATATCCTAAGCAGGTGATATTGTAACAACTGCACCAATACTAACAAATAGTTGCCATGGTAAGTAGTTAGTACAGTGATCTGGGTATCACCCTAAAGATATTTCTTCGTCGACGCCTAAAATTGCCCGGAATTCATGTTCATTTTGTCATTTTTGTTCGTTATTTTCATCATGAAACCTGTATTGTTTTAGGTGCTACTTCAGTGGTGCAGTGATCGTGGCTCCAGCGAAAAATGGAGTGTTTACTAGAGAATTTGCAGCAACTCTGCAGTTCTGCAGGTAATTGAATTGAATTGAATATTGTTTAACGGCTCGTCAACACAATATAGGTTATTTAGAGCCGCCCCAGAGAGAGGGGAAGGATACATAGGAATCCGGGAACCTGCACTACTCTTATTATCGAATAGATTCCTATGGTTCTTTAACGTGCTCGGAGGATAGACCGATACACGGGACCGCCCGGTTTACGTCCCCATCAGGTAAGAAGTTTTAGGCACATTCTGCATATTTTTATCTAGATGTTAATGAAGAGTGAGCCGGATCGAATGTTCATTCCTGTTGGCGCCATATAACATGTTTGTGTTGGTGCGCCGTAAAACCCCAATTCAAATCAATTCATCTTCGTCGATTATTTTTTCAGTAACACACAAATTGTTCGTACAAATGCATATACTACTATTTTTACATTTCATATGCAGAATTCTTCATTATGTTGTATATGGGTGGGGTAATTCAGGTTTAAAAATCCTTAACATATGCATAAATTGTAATTAAAAAGTATTAAAATAGACAACTTTTAAGATTTTGCGTTTCCATATGCAATGTTTAATTCATGTATTTATGTGTAATACCTAATCCAAATGTGTAATCATAATAAGTATTGCCATGACGCATACACCTAAAATAGACTTTTGTTAAAAAACAACACGTTAAACCGCACATTTCTTTTATCTAGAATCCTTTGGACTGTGTGTCGTCTGTGTAAATATATGTATATATCAGAACATGTTAATACTATTTATGTTGCAGTTACTTTGAGGAAGGCTTATACTTCCAGTTTGGCATGTGTCTCAACTTATCAGGCTTACTGAAAACATATGTGCAATGCCATGGACATTGCTTAGTACTTAATTTCATCAATCTATCATAACAATCCCTTATTCATATTATAATATTATTTAAATCATGTAGAAAGGTTGTAAATTACTGATTCTTACAAGTTTACACATATAGGGTAAAAAATACTGACTAAATTAAATGCATAAAAATGTGTCAATAGTGGGTGGGGTAAATTGACTTCTAATTTGAAGCAAAAAAGAGATTTTAAACGAAATTCAGTGCTAAAAAAGAGCTTATTTACGCTTTATGTAACTTAAGGAATTGTAAACTTAAGTGCATCTTTAAAAAGTTCATCAATAATTATTCACACAAGCATGACATTCAAAAATGAACATCAAAAACTTATATGAAAGCGCCACAATGATAACCTATTAATGTTCGATTTCTTTTTATATAAGCTACCTGTTCCAGATTGCTATCATGGAAAAATGTAATCTATATACATTGCTCTTTTCAAAAAGTGATGGTAGAATTTGTCCCTTGAGTTGGTAACAATATCGAACAGTTTGGGTCCTGGCTCAAGGCCTAATAGTACTAGAATCAACTTTAAAGAGGCTCTTCCTATATATTTTTGTCCACCAATTGATATAAACTTTACTTAATTATAAAGAGGACTATGAAAAAGGTAAATGGCAATAATTTCACCCCATGTAATATGCGTTTTGCTGGGGGAAAACAGGATTGAAAAGATCGGATTTTTGAAGTTGTATTCGTAACAGTTTTAGACAAGCCGATTGCGGAGATTTTCCGATTTTATTCGTTTACTATCGGAACTGCCCCGAACAGTTTGTTTTCGTTCAACTGAATCGCATTGCGCATGTCCGAGAAAATCGTAAAAAACTCGGAGTTCTCCGGCAGGAATAAAAGGCTGGGCTGTATTTTATTCAAGATATTGTTTTTTTCATAACTAATAATTTACAGAACTGGAATACAAACCATGTTTCTTCTTAGAATACTCATAAAATAGCTTTGTATATATATAAATGCAGTAATATTGAGTATTTAATATTTTACATTAAAAATCGCGTAGATATAGGTATATGTAGTGCCTCTTTAAGGAAAATGTGTCTACTAACAATTGTGTCTTGAGGGAATAAAAGTAATTTGGACCTCCAAATTCCGAAATTCTTAGGATCCCTACAATATCATATGTTGTTTGACTGTCGACAATTCAGTGATGGCGATAATAACTGGACAATCCATTTTCAAGTGGCTCCAAAAAAGGCCTAAAGCGAAAATATAAATATGTATTTCCATTATTTTAACGATTTATAAATACTTCAAAATTTGCCGCGTGTCCCTTTAATAAATTAAAAGAATTATCGTATGATTCAATTATTTTTTTTTATGTTATATCCTTAATATTTTGAATGTTCTGATGATAATATTTGAAATAAAATGTTCAAATCAAATAAATAGAGCTCACTCTGATAACTGACTCATTACATGATTTTTTCGCAGTCAAGAAAGACTGTAGATAATACCTTGTGTACTGAACCTTTGATGTTTATTATACTTGCCTAAGTGAGCTATGGGGATGATCAGTTGCTCTATAATTTATACATTGTGCGAAAATAAGAACAAAATGTGTACAAATTGAATAATTTAAGAAAATATGTTATTTTGAAACTATAGAAATTCTTTATATTACCAGTATCGGGGTTACTTAAAACTGCATGAAAATATTGTTGAAAAAATATGTTTGTGTGAAACTACAGCAAGACTGCTGTGTGTCGCTTTAAGTGTCCGCTCCTATTATGGCAACTTGTTTTATTCCCGAGTGAAGAAACTGATTTTTAGACAATGCTAGCAATATTCACAGCACAAGGTGTAAATTAAAGCAGAACATGTTTGTAAATCACTGTCCTTCTTTTATTTATTCATTCTTTTGATACTGTCATCTTAAGGTTTAACCGACACTCCATCTATGTTTAAACTAATAATACACGTAAGATTCCCTGAAACCCTTTGATGTGGGGGTGCTATCCCTCGGTTGAGTTTCAATATACAAGCATGGGCCAGCAACACACACAGACCATGCTTTTACAAAGACTTCTCATTTTAAAGTGATATGCGATGCCTCCTAGTAACCCTGAATACACACCTGTATGTCAAAGTGCTGAGAGTATTTGGGGGATTGAAAATATACACTAGTACAGTCTAGTCCAAAACAATAAATCTATTATCTAAATAAATGTTTAAAGATGCTCAAGTATTGCAGAGCAATACATGTCCCCTACCGGGCATTTATCTTAGCAACGGTGACCTTGACCTGGACCATAAATGCAATCCCAAACAGAAACAGTTATTCTATTTTTAGTAACAGTGACCTTGACCCCAGTGACCCAAAATGCAATCCCAAGCTTCCTTTTCATATAAGCTATATAAGCTACCTACCCATAAAGTTTCATTCCAATATCTCATTTGTAACTAAACTTATTGAGTGGAAACCATTTTTCTATTTTTAGTAACAGTTACCTTGATTCCAGTGGCCTCAAATGCAAACCCAAACTCGCTTTTCATATAAGCTACCTAAACACCATATGTCATTCCTAACGTAAGTTATTGAGCGCAAAATATTTTTCTGTTTTTAGTAACAGTGTATTTTGTGTATTTTTTACAATTTCTGTTGCCATATAGCAACCAGAATTTTTGACATATCAATAAAACAAAATGATGTGCATGATCTCCTCATTACCTTTTACCTACACACAAATTTTCATTAAATTATCTTGAGCGTTTATTTTTTATCAAAGGAACCATAAATTTTGTGTATTTTTACTACCGGTATTTCTATTGCCATAGCAACCATATTCTTTGTCAAATCAACAAAATAAAACAACATGCATAATCTCCTCATTGCCCTCTACCAACATACCAAGTTTTATAAAAATATTTTCTTATTATCTCAGGATCCATGATTGTTGGACGGAATGGCTACCAGACAGACAGGGGCAGGCAAACCTAATAACAACTTTTCGTAACATGCAGCAAAGTTCATGTTATTTGTGAGCTGAAACAACATAATATGAGTATCTCCTTGTATTTAATTAAAACAAGGCCACCGCCACGGGCTGTCTTGACTTCTGGGTTTTTGTTTGTTCACAACGAGAGTTTGTTTGTTGGGATCGTGTCGATTCTTACAGATGGCGGGAGGTGTACACTACTGATTCTAGCCAGGAAAAGTGGGTGGTCTGCCTCCACTCCAACACAAAAAATCGACCGTCATAATTTATATAACGTTACATGTGTTGAAAATGACGTAAACACCATATACAAATGTTGGGATTGAGGTTGTATATTATATCTATCTTTAAATTTTTATTTTATTTAGTTCCTTAAAATAAAAGAAATAAACAAGGAAAAAATAATAAAGTAAAGGACACAATTTGAAATAAAGTATATAAAACAGAATTGAGTACATTTTATGTTAATGTTCATAGTTATTTTGTCTATAAAGTCAAGGTCATTGGTGGGGTGGGGCTTAGTGAAAAGGTTAGGGCATACCCCAATGAATGTTCATACAAAGTTTCAAAGCAATACCATTGATGGTATTGGAGATATAGACCTTCCAAAAAACTTTAACCAAATAATTTAACCAAGAAAATTTGACTAAGTTCTGTTGTATTTAAAGTCAAGGTCATTGGTGGGGTGGGGCTTAGTGAAAGTGTAAGTGGTTACCCCAGTGAATGTTCATACAAAGTTTCAACGCAATACCTTTGACGGTATTGGAGATATATATCTTCTAAAAAACTTTAACCAAAAACTTTAACCAAGAAAATTTGACTAAGTTCTGTTGTCTTTAAAGTCAAGGTCATTGGTGGGGTGGAGCTTAGTGAAAGTGTAAGTGGTTACCCCAGTGAATGTTCATACAAAGTGTCAAAGGAATACCTTTAACGGTATTAGAGATATATACCTTTCAAAAAACTTTAACTAAAAACTTTAACCAAGACAATTTTACTAAATTCGTTTATGTTATATGCAAACTATAAGACCTCTATCTCTTGTTGTTTTAAGAGTAGATGATTGATTGGTTGGTTGAATGGTGTTTTGCATCATTTTCAGCATATTTTAGGCTATATATGTTGGTCGATTTTAGAGTACAATTCTAAAATCTTTTTAAAAGAATCATTATGTAAAACTGTGACCCCAGATTTGAACCCAGGGACACCATTTGAAAAAAAACTTGGTAGAATACAATAAACATTGCTACAGGCAACATACGAGTTCTATGCTTTGTGATTTCAGAAGAGATTGTTTAAGTTTTTCCCTATACAAGTCTAATGTAAAACATGTGACTCCTAATGTGGGCCAAAATTTTACATTGCGGTCACCATTTGTCACAAACTTGGTAGAGGACCAAAAGCTTGTTATATGCAACATATGAGATTCATTTGCCTTGTCAGAGATGAAGATTTTCCTATATAATGCTATGTAAAACTGTGACTGCCGAGGCGTGTCAGCATCGACCCTAGGGTTCTCATTTGAACAAACTTGGTAGCAGACCATAAGCTTACATGCAATAAATGAAAGTTCTACACCATGTGGTTTCAGAGAAAAAGATCTTGTGTTTCCCTTTAAATAAGTTTGTGTAAAACATGTGACCTTTAGGTGGGGTCAAAGTTGACTCCAGGGTCAACAAATCAATAAATTTGGTAGAGGACCATAGGCTTATGCTACATGCAAAATATGGGAGCTCTATGCCTTGTGGTTTTAGAGAAGATTTTTCAAATATTTTCTTTATAGTTCTTATGTAAAATATGCAAATTTATTTTCAGTATACAAACTATGGACCCCCGTGGCATGTCCATTTTTTACCCTGGGGACTTCATTTGAACAAACTTGATAGTCTAGGGGTTGGCATTCATGTATATACAACAAGAAGGCCATGGCTTACATGTCAAGCCCTATTATAAAGGTACAGATTTTTTACTTGATCAACACCAATGTCAATCCCGAAAGATATTAATGTCAATAACAGTGGGGGATTCATGTCGTTGCGGAGGCCGGACGTGACCTCTATTTCGTCGAAAGTAGGTGACAGCGACCTGAAATTTTGCACATGATGTTAGATGCACATTAGGAACATTCTGGTGAGTTTGGTGAAAATCCTGAGAGAAAGAAGCAAGATACGCATGTCCTAGCGGAGATCGGACATGGCCTATGTTTCGTCTAAAGTAGATCACAGCGATCCGACATTTTGCACGATATTAGATGTATATAAGGAACATTCTGGTTTGGTAAAAATCCTTTTAAGAAAGAAGCAAGATATGCATGTCGTAGCGGAGACCGGACGTGACCTGTATTTCATCGAAAGTAGGTCATAGTGACCTGAAATTTTGCACATGTTTGATGCATTTAAGGAACATTCTGGTGAAGTTTGGTGAAAATCCTGCAAGAAAGAAGCAAGATACACATGTCGTAGTGGAGACCGGACATGACCTATATTTCATCGAAAGTAGGTCACAGCGACCTGAAAACTGTTGGATCCATATAATGAAATTTTGCCGATGATGTTAGATGCATATAAGGAACATTCTAGGGAAGTTTGGTGAAAATCCTGCGAGAAAGAAGATACGCATGTCATAGCGGAATCTGGACGTGAACTATATTTCGTCAAAAGTAGGTCACAGTGACCTGAAAACTGCGCAAGTGATGTTGGATCTATATAATGAACATTCTGGTGGAGTTTGGTGAAAATCCTGGAAATAACGAAACAGATATTAAGAAATGAAAATTGGATGCACTGACGAACTAACGGGTGGACAAACTGACACACACACATCTGGACGACATTGGGATCACTAAGTCAAGATCCGTAATCGGGCTTGATAAAACACTATTGAAATCTGTTTAATGAGTCTTGAGAAGATTTTTTTTAAGGATTCAACCTTTTATGGTAACGGCAGCCATCTTGGATGACTAATATTAACAAATTTGAAAAACATTGACCTTAGTATCATCCATGTGAAGTTTTGTCAAAGTTGACTAAGTGCTTTCTGAGGAGAAAAAGTGGCTTACAACGGACAATAGATGGAAGACGGACAAAGAGTGATTCCAATAGAACACCTTCGGCTTGGGTGATCTAAAAGATTGTATGCAGTTTTGTCGATATATCTCTATATACAAACATGGTAACCCACGACAGAGACATTTTTCACCCTGAGAACTTCATTTGAACAAACTTGATTGTCTAAAGTATACTGATTATTTCTGAAAACAACTGTCAAAATATGTTGAATGATTTTCCTTATAAATCTCTATTTTTTGGACCAAAGCGATTCATTTGAACACATTTGATGTCCTAGGATATTGTGATTTGTGAAAAACAACTGCCGAAGTCTGTTTCTTGAAAAGGAGACATTTTAAGGTTTGCCTATTTTAAGTAGGAACCAATTTTTGGATGTCATCTTGATCTAATTTTTCTTTTGCAACATGGGAAGGGCCTCACCTCAGGACAATTAAATTGTGTTAAAATTTAGTTAAAACTAGAGGTTGTTTTTAGTAAAAATAGATGTCTTCTCCACAGGTGAATGGGCCATAAATCCGACAAAAATCATTCGACTGGAACACAATGATGATATGTTCAACTAAGCTGATCATCCCTACCTAGTTTCACTGAAATCCAGCAAGGGGTTTATGTCACAAAATGTCATGGGTAGAGCGTACTGGTCGTATATAGCTCTTGTAAGTTAACGGTTACACCCAAAATCTATTGTTCGAGTTGAAACAATTTCACAATATTCATGATCTATTCATGTAACACGTAAAGCGTGCACATTTTAAGTGGCCGCCAGAGAGGCCGTGTCATAAGTTTAGTTTTGTGCTAATGCATGTAAACGTATAGGTATATTTTCCTTAAACGGCAAAATTGTATAAGGGGCCTCTCGTGTAGATTCAATACTGTAGATTTAGCTACGTTTGTCACGGACTGAACGGGGGAAATAATGATTTGGGCGTAATGTTTGCTATAAAACCCATTGTCTTCTAGCTCTCGCCGGGATCATCGATAGTACTTTGTTGGAACAGAGATTGGACGGCAAATTTCATAGGCAACATGTGGTTAGTAATTTTATTAAACTTTTATCGTACATTTGTATTCAGTGGGCGGCGCCATCTTGTTTGGCGGTTACGACATCCGGTTAGCATTGATGCTTCTCAAACATAACTTTAGACTAGCATATGATTTTGAAGTTACTTTATTAGATGTAATTATTGTAATTGATCATTAATTGTAAAACAATATTAATTTGATATCAGTGGATAATAGGTGCATTAGTTAACGTTAGCGTATAACTCAGTGATTGTAATACACGATTGTTAACATTAGTTAACAATGAGATGAGTGACAAGAATAAATGTTCGACGCGTATGCATAGTTGTATAATGTGGTCATTAGTTGACATGCGTGCATGCATAACTCAGTGAGTGTAATATATGAGTAATTTGATCATGTTTATATTACATGTATTAGGGGCATTGATTAACAGCGACGTACATAGCGTATACATGGCGTTGTAGAATATGTATACATTGCTACTCATCATTAGTACAGCTTACATATATTTATTGAATAATGATTTGTTTGGGTAATGATAATTATGCAAGATTGTTATGTTTGTCAACCGACATCTAAAACGTATGTATAATTACAGCCTAAGCCATCCAGGATATAAGCCATCCAGGGTTGGAGTAAGCCATCTAGGTTTGGATATCCAGGAGTGGAGCTAAGCTTCCACGAATAACGTTTACAAGCGGTGGAGACGGTCCCCGTACCTGCGCAGCCAGGTTTTACTAACGACAACCCCCGGGACACAAGGTGGGCCCGTTACCAGTCCTCACTGGAGGAATATCATTCACAATCTCAGTGGAGATTAACTATCATTGCATCGCGTCATCAACCCTTACAGAAGGCATTTGATGACAATCATCCATTGAATTCGCGCATCATCATCTTCATGAGCTCTCGCGCATCACAGTTATCGCGCTAGATCAACATTGTTATAGCTTTAACAAAACTTTAGTGTCTTAGACATTCAGTATTTATAACAATACTAAGAACGCCTTAAACGTTCATGAGAACATTCTTTTCATAATTCATTTGTGTATTCGCTTGTTTTTTTTTAGATAATTGTATATATATTAAACATATTTTAAAAGTTGCATTAAACTTATGTAAATGCATTCACCGTCATTGATTCTTTCCTGAGTTAGCCCAACCACTAAGGTCATCCTGTGACAACTGGTGTCAGAAGTGGAATTTTGGGCGACTACGGAGGGAAAGAATCAATAAGTGATCTTTATTATGATATACTAAATCTCTACTTATTATTTTAGAATTGTGTACCACCCTCTGATCCATCAATGCGACTGTCGACGATCACGGCCACAGCTTGGAAGACAAGTCAAGACACGACAAGGGTAGGGTGAGTCCAAACTGTTGTTTTGTCCGTTCTTTCCTTGGCGCGAGGTCGCAGTGGTCTACACGAGTGGGTCTGAGGCACTTTTTGCTCAATAATTTGGGTGTTTGTTTTACCTCCCTTGATATACACATAGTATCCAATTAGGTTGAGGAACAAGACGTTCTACTCATGTTGTGACACTCGAGTATACTTATATTAATGGTAGAAGTAAATATACATGTACATGTTATACACATTTCTATGATTGTTTAAGGTTTATGTCCAATATCAAATATAGATATTTTATGTAGTGTATATGTTTTGTGGAAGCTAGATACTATCTATACATAACCGTTAGTAGTTAGCGCTAGTACAAATGTGTATGTAACTTGTCCTATGATAATGCCCAGGTATTTACTGAGGACACAGTGACTTACCATTAGTAGTCAGGTGAGTAGAATTATTAGTGACGTGTGTATTGTAATTATTGTAGTTAGTAGTCCACAATGTCCATAGACATGACGTCCATAAAGGATCTTACGGAAATGGGTAAGGAGTTAGGTTATGCTGGAGAGGAGCTTAGAACCTTTGTTAAAGACGAACAGGCTAGGGAAAGGGAATTTAGACTTAAGGAAAGAGAATTAGAGAAAGATAGGCTAGAATTCGAAAGTAGGTTAGCTAAAGAGAAGCGAGATGAAGAAACTAGACTAGCCACAGAAAAGCTAGAATTAGAAAGTAGATTAGCTAAAGCGAAGTTGGATGCTGATAAAGAGAATTTAGAATTCGAAAGTAGGTTAGCTAAAGAGAAGCTAGATGCTGATAAAGAGAAGCTAGAATGAGAAGGTAGATTAGCTAAAGAGAAGCGAGAGGATGATAAAGAGAAGGTAGAATTAGAAAGTAGAATAGTAAAGGAGAAGCAAGAGTTAGAACATGAGAGGTTCGAAACAGATGGTAGACTAGCTAAGGCTAAGATGATAATGGAAAGGGAGCAAAAAGAGTTTGAGCATAAGTTAGCTTTAGAGTTGGAAGCAGCTAAGACACATAGTAAGGACAGTAAAACTGAAGGGAAAGATAGTTATTCTGGGAAGTTAAAAGGTTCGAAGTTACCATACTTTGATGCTGACAAAGATAACATGGACAGTTACTTGTTACGGTTCGAGCGTTATGCTGAGTTACAGGAATGGACCAAAGATAAGTGGGCAGTTCATTTAAGTGCGTTATTGAGAGGCAAGGCCTTAGATGTATTTTCTAGATTACCTAGTTTAGATGCTCATGACTATGACAAGTTAAAGGATGCTCTTTTAAAGAGATTTGAGTTAACTGAAGAAGGTTTTAGAAAGCGGTTTAGAGCTTGTCTGCCTGAGAAAGGCGAGTCATTTATTCAGTTTATTAGTAGGTCTAGAAATTACTTAGATAGGTGGTTAGAGTTAGGGAAGGTAGCGCAGACTTAACAGGGCCTCATAGATTTCTTGTTGCGGGACCAGCTATTTAATGTTTGTAGTAGAGATCTGTTCTTATTTCTGAAAGAAAGAAATTAGCTAGTGTAGGAGAAATGGCAACACAAGCAGATCAGTTTGCCGAGGCTAGAGGTGGAGCTCATAATGTAGTGTCGAAAGACAGAACTTTTAGAGATAGGCAAGGGGACGATCATAAACAGAAAGGCCAGAGTGGAAACTATAGAGGTGGAGGTAGTTCGATGGGTTCTAGAGGAGGTAGCAATAGTGGTAACATAGGTAGACCTTTTATTCGTTGTCGTCACTGTAATGGGAATCATGCTTCACATGAGTGTAGGAAAGCGGTGAAAGTGTCCGCTGTCGTAGACAACTTTAGTGACAATAGTAGAGTGGACAACAATGTAGGGAATCAGAACCAAGGTTTTAACAACCCATGGCATTTCGGTAGAGGTAGAGGTGGTCAAAACCGAGGTAGAGGTAGAGGCAGAGGTAGTAATTGTCCGGTTATTAAAACCGAGAGTAGTAGCTGTTGTGTTAAAGCGGATGGTGTAATGGCGAAGATCGGAACATGTCGCTTTCCGTATGCAAATCTTCCAACGGCAGATGGTAGAGTGAATGGCACGGACGTAATTGTAATGAGGGATACAGGTTGTACAGGTGTGGTAGTTAGGCGTAGTTTAGTTACGGATGACCAGTTGGTAGGTAAACAGTCACCGTGTATGTTGTTAAATAAGTCGGTAGAGCACGTGCCAATAGCGAGAATAGATGTAGATACACCTTTCTTTAAAGGGACTACAGAGGCACTATGTATGGATGACCCAATGTATGATTTAACGATAGGGAACATAGATGGTTCAGCACTTCCGGTAATGTCCGATTTTAGAAGTAGCATAAGTAATGCCGTAGAGACTAGAGCGCAGGTTCAGAAGCAAGCTCAGGCTTATAGAAAATTAAAGGTTCCTGCAGCCGTAGGTGACCTATCTAAAGCGGAGTTTATAGAAGCACAAACTCAAGACAAGTCATTAGGTCCTTGTAAGGTGAAGGCCGAGGATGGTGTAGTGAAGAAGTGTAAAGGGTCCGGTAGTTGTAAGTTTGTACATAAGAATAGGTTATTGTACAGAGAATTTGAAGATAGTGGTAGTAGACAGTTTCACCAATTAGTGGTACCTACCCAGTATAGAACGACGGTAGCTCATGAGTCGATTATGGGAGGTCATTTAGGCGTAAAGAAAACGTCAGATAGAGTATTGCAGAATTTTATTGGCCAGGCGTTAGTGGAGATGTAACTAGGTATTGTAGGTCCTGCGATGTATGCCAAAGGACTGTACCAAAAGGTCGAGTGACCAAAGTACATTTAGGTCAGATGCCACTGATAGATACACCATTTAAGCGGGTAGCCGTAGACATAGTTGGACCAATTTTTCCAGTGTCGGATAGGAAAAATAGGTACATTTTAACTATGGTAGACTAGGCAACTAGGTATCCGGAGGCAGTAGCATTGCCCTCAATTGAAACTGAGAGAGTAGCTGAGGCATTAGTTGATATGTTCAGTAGGCTAGGTGTACCAGAGGAAATGCTGACTGATTGTGGGTCACAGTTTACGTCAGAACTTATGGCTGAAGTAAGCAGGTTATTGTCTTTGCGTCAAATCATGACAACACCATACCACCCTATGTGTAACGGGTTAGTCGAACGATTTAACGGGACGTTAAAGCAAATGTTACGGCGTATGTGTACCGAGAGATCCAAAGATTGGGACAAGTATCTCAATGCTTTATTGTTTGCATTTAGAGAGGTTCCACAAGAGAGTTTAGGATTTTCTCCGTTTGAGTTATTGTACGGTAGGTCAGTTAGAGGTCCCATGAGGATTCTTAGAGAGATGTGGGCAGGTGAAGTAGATAGTGATGAGGTTAAGACTACATATCAGTATGTTTTAGATCTGAAGGAGAAACTAGAGGAGACTTGTAAGATAGCTCAAAGTCAGTTAGTTAAGGCAAGTACCAAGTGCAAACGGTACTATGACCAGAAAGCTAGAGCTAGGAAGTTTAAGATAGATGACCAGGTGTTACTGTTACTCCCGACCGACAATAACAAGTTGTTATTACAATGGAAAGGTCCGTTTTACGTTAGAGGGATAGTGAACACTATGGATTACCGTATCGAGATAAACGGAAAGTTAAAGACCTTTCATGCGAATATGCTGAAAGAGTATATCAGTAGAACCGATAATGGGCAACAAGGGGTGTTAACCGTAGTTAATGTTGCAGTTATTGAGGATAGTGAAGAAGACAGTAGTGAGGACACTAGTCCCATGTATTTTCCCACTAGTGTAGGTAAGACAGCAGCCGATGTAGACATATCGGGCATGCTTAGTGTAGCAGAGAAACGAGAGATAAGTCGTTTAGACTCTGAGTGTAGTACTGTTCGATCCGATAAGTCAAGACCAACAGATGTAGTGCAGTGTAGCTTTAAGCACACGTTAGCAAAGCCGATTAGTGAAACGAGAGACCCTACTCCATTTCGCAAACAGTATACTGGTAATGCGATGGATGCAATGTGTAAGGTTGGAGTTCTTGTAGTGGCAGGAAGTAGTGTTATTAGTAACAGTAGAGTCGGGGTAATAGACCGAGGAAAGCACAATATTGGGGCAGACTATTTAAGTCGCCGCACATAATGACCGGTTTAATACAATAGTGTATTGCAGTGTATTGTACAATAGTAGTATATGTTACGACAGGGTAGTGTACAATTGTAGAATAGTGTTGAAATTGTAATTACATATTAAAGTTAGGTTATAACTGCAGTGGTAAAAGTTAACATACTCAAGCGATTGAGCGATCAGCTTGTACGTTTTGTCGCTCGTTTGCTCAGAAGAATTAATAGTTTCTTAACGTGTAAATATTAATTATCATTTTGTTGAATTTTAAAAGTGTAGCACTTTCTTTAAGTGGGGAGATGTTGTCACAAAATGTCATGGGTAGAGCGTACTGGTTGTATATAGCTCTTGTAAGTTAACGGTTACACCCAAAATCTATTGTTCGAGTTGAAACAATTTCACAATATTCATGATCTATTCATGTAACACGTAAAAGCGTGCACATTTTAAGTGGCCGCCAGAGAGGCCGTGTCATAAGTTTAGTTTTGTGCTAATGCATGTAAACGTATAGGTATATTTTCCTTAAACGGCAAAATTGTATAAGGGGCCTCTCGTGTAGATTCAATACTGTAGATTTAGCCACGTTTGTCACGGACTGAACGGGGGAAATAATGATTTGGGCGTAATGTTTGCTATAAAACCCATTGTCTTCTAGCTCTCGCCGGGATCACAGATAGTACTTTGTTGGAACAGAGATTGGACGGCAAATTTCATAGGCAACATGTGGTTAGTAATTTTATTAAACTTTTATCGTACATTTGTATTCAGTGGGCGGCGCCATCTTGTTTGGCGGTTACGACATCCGGTTAGCATTGATGCTTCTCAAACATAACTTTAGACTAGCATATGATTTTGAAGTTACTTTATTAGATGTAATTATTGTAATTGATCATTAATTGTAAAACAATATTAATTTGATATCAGTGGATAATAGGTGCATTAGTTAACGTTGGCGTATAACTCAGTGATTGTAATACACGATTGTTAACATTAGTTAACAATGAGATGAGTGACAAGAATAAATGTTCGACGCGTATGCATAGTTGTATAATGTGGTCATTAGTTGACATGCGTGCATGCATAACTCAGTGAGTGTAATATATGAGTAATTTGATCATGTTTATATTACATGTATTAGGGGCATTGATTAACAGCGACGTACATAGCGTATACATGGCGTTGTAGAATATGTATACATTGCTACTCATCATTAGTACAGCTTACATATATTTATTGAATAATGATTTGTTTGGGTAATGATAATTATGCAAGATTGTTATGTTTGTCAACCGACATCTAAAACGTATGTATAATTACAGCCTAAGCCATCCAGGATATAAGCCATCCAGGGTTGGAGTAAGCCATCTAGGTTTGGATATCCAGGAGTGGAGCTAAGCTTCCACGAATAACGTTTACAAGCGGTGGAGACGGTCCCCTTACCTGCGCAGCCAGGTTTTACTAACGACAACCCCCGGGACACAAGGTGGGCCCGTTACCAGTCCTCACTGGAGGAATATCATTCACAATCTCAGTGGAGATTAAATATCATTGCATCGCATCATCAACCCTTACAGAAGGCATTTGATGACAATCATCCATTGAATTCGCGCATCATCATCTTCATGAGCTCTCGCGCATCACAGTTATCGCGCTAGATCAACATTGTTATAGCTTTAACAACACTTTAGTGTCTTAGACTTTCAGTATTTATAACAATACTAAGAACGTCTTAAACGTTCATGAGAACATTCTTTTCATAATTCATTTGTGTATTCGCTTGTTTTTTTTAGATAATTGTATATATATTAAACATATTTTAAAAGTTGCATTAAACTTATGTAAATGCATTCACCGTCATTGATTCTTTCCTGAGTTAGCCCAACCACTAAGGTCATCCTGTGACAGTTTAGGAGAACTAGACCGGACAAAGTTTGTAAAGTAAAACCTTCAAAGAAACATAACTATGACAAAAACCATTCAACCAGAACAAACCACTGAAATGTGTAACTAGGCTTGGTACTGATCATCCCTGTTAGGTTTCACTGAAATCCAGCCAGCGGATCAGGAGAACTAGTCTGGACAGCGATTCTGTATAACTCTGCCAAATATCATTCACCCAGAACACGGCGATGATATGTGCAACTAGGCTTGATACTGATCATCCCAAAAATTTAGTTGAAATCAGGCAAGGAGTTCAGGAGAACATTACTGGGCTAGTCCAAACAAAGGTTGTGTATAACGGGCTGTAACTCCACCAAAAAACATTCATGTGGCACACGGCACTGATATGCTCAACTAGGCTTGGTACTGATCATCTTGCCAGGGGCTCAGGAAAACTAGTTCAGACAAAGTTGTGACAAACAGACAGCACAAAAACAATATGTCTGCCCATTCACTTCATGAATGGAGACATAATTGGTGTTGTAGTTTTAGAAGGTTCTTTAAAGTAGCTTTCCCATCAAATAACAACAAAATTACTCTACAAAACTGTTTATCAAAACTCTATCCAGGTCATATAATAATGTATATGTGCCAAATAAAAGTATAGGTTTATCAAAGGGTTCTTAGGATACCTGTGACTGAATATTTATGAGTTGGTAACTCCTAATTCGACGCTCCCCCTTTTTTTAAGTTTTGCCCGAATGGTTGAAGCCGTTCATACTGCGTCTATAGAGTTTGGATTCTCAAAATATGTAAGTTATATATACCTCGTCGTCAGTAGGTTTAAAAACGGTGTACATATGTTGTAAAATTTGGCTGTTTTTGGCGGGATAGCTACTTTAATTAAACATTAATGAACGTAAGCCTTTAAGTAAAAGTTAATGACGTGAGACAATGAATGACATAAAAGGTGATCACAACAGATATAAAGCAGATAACTTATTGTTATTGTTGCTGCTGTGTGATTAATTAACTTATACAATCACTGTTAAATTAAAAATATGTATGTACTAATGCATAATACGAATTGTAATACTTACTTGGCTCACAGACATTGTTTTTGTCATGATATCCTCGCTTGCACTCACACTTGTCAATAGTATTGCTACATAGAGCATTTGTGTCAATACACTGGGCATTATTGTTTTGTCTCTTAACACATGTCGCATACAGCGGTCTTCCTGAAAACATACATTAGTCATATATCAACATGTTATTTCTGTACTTTTATATATTATTCAGGCACAAATATTCCTTTGTAACAATCAGAGGGTGATGACAATAAGGATCATTACCAAACTCAGCCATCAATATTACCAGCGTATGCATGACAGACAACACTATGTATGTCACATTCACGTTCAAACTAAACAATACCTGCTCAACACAATTTTTTTATATAGGCGGAGGAAAAAAATACCTGTGTTTCTGGTTACCCGACCGTCCCTATTTTTTGGCGCTGACCCTACAGTTTTTTATCATAAAAAAAAAAGAAAAAAAAAGATTTCCGTGTTATTTGTTGAAAACAAACATGTTTTAAGTTTTCCTGAAAAATGTCCCAGAGTAATGTAGTTATAGACAATGTGTTAAGCTCTCTCTGGTCAAATTATGATACCTAACTGCTTTCATCAATTTTTTCTCTGGCCAAATTCCGAGAATTATCTACAAATCTGAGCTGGTTGGAATCGAAAATGCTTCGAAAAACGAGATTTCCAATACATCACTATGGAACAAAATAAAGCACATATTCACCGCTATTGGTGGCGACTTCCCGAATGTACCAGTGTCAATCAATTTAATCTGATGTGATTTCAACAACGGAACAAGTAATAAACATAATTATAGACCAGGGAGAGCTTCACACCTTGTCTATAGCTACATTTCTCTGGGACATTTTTCAGGAAAACTTAAAATATGTTTGTTTTCAACAAATACAGTCCACTCATAGTAACTCAAACTCGCTTACTTTGAATTTCCGCTTCAGTCGAATTTTTGTCACGGTCCCAATTTTATTCCTTCTATTTTTATGCAATTTTACTTATTTTAAGTCAAATTTCGATAAGTCGAATTATTCGCTAATTCGAACTATATTTCTGGTCCCAAACACGAATCTATATAGTAATTTACACTCGCTAATTCGAAGTTCAATTGAAGTGCCGAATACAAGTTTGAAAAAACTGAGTAAAAAAATACAAAAATTGAGTTTCAAGTGGGAAGGCGGGGCGGGGGGGATGGGGGGGGGGGAGGAGGGGGGCAACTTGGTTATATGTAAGAATTTACCAAAACAACACAGAAATATGAAGAAATGTTTTGTTTGAATGTTTGGGGGGGGGGGGTTGGGGGGGGGGGGGGCAGCGACATAATGTGTAAGAATTGACCAAAACAACACAGAAATATGAAGAAAAAAAAATCCAGTTTCAAGTGGGGGGGGGCACGGGTGAGGGAGGGGATAACATAGCTATGTGTAAGAATTGACAAAAACAACACAGAAAAGGCGGGGGGCGGAGGAGGGGGCATGGGGACAACATATATGTTTAAGAAGCTATGTGTAAGAATTGACCAAAACAACACAGAAATATGTACAAAAATAAAACATAAAAAATAATGAGTTTCCAGTGGTGGAGAAGTGGGTGGGGAGAGACGGGAGGTGGTGGGGAGGAAGCAACATATATGTGTAAGAAGCTATGTGTAAGAATTAACTAAAACAACACAGAAATATGTAAAAATAAAATAAAATTAAAAACAATTTAGTTTCGAGTGGGGGGTGAGGAGGGTGAGAGGCTGATATATATATATATTACAGTCGATTACGTTTAATCGCATATCGGTTAATTGCATATTTCGGTTAATTGCATAAAGTTTTGAAACACAAAACCATTCGTATTCTTTTGCATGTAAAAAAAACCGTATAATCGCATAGGTTTTTGTCACATTCCGGATAATTGCATAACGATTATCTGGCTAATTGCATACTAAAAGTCAAATTTACCTGTATTTTGCAACTGTTAATTGATTGACGCGGTCGCAGAGATAAGCCCGAGGCAAATTGATTGACAAAAGGTGCTAATTGGCTTGCCGAGAGAGTTTGCCATGTTGTGCGGTTTCCGTAAAGCTTCCACGCCATGACGATCGCTCACCAATAAGCATACACGATTTAATAATAAGTTTGTACGCAATGTAAAGCAATGTGTTGTTAATTATTTACTGCTCTCAGTTTGCTAGTGTCAGTAGAGATGCATATGACATTGAGTAGCTCATAGAGGTTACTTAATAAATGAAAAATAAAATACGCTTTTGTGTTATTATCATGGCTGTGTAATTCACACTACAAACAATAGCAAAGCGACGCAGGTTGAAAGAAAACAAATACGCATAAATATTGCGTAAAATCTATGAAATAACAGTAAATACAAAATGGATATGCACAATAATAATCCTATCAAACATCTTACATAGAATTAACTCGCTTTTATGGAGTTTCTATGTAAGTATTAACAGAACAGTAAAACGAAAGTAGAAACGTGCACCGCTACATGTACAAAATGTTCAGTTCAAATAAAAAATAAAAGGGTGGAGGGGGGGGGGGGGGGGGTGGTGGGGGGGAGGAAGTGGGGGGGGGGGGGAGGAAGGAACCCATGTCCCAATATGGGTGAAGTATGAATAAGATGCATAATGCTATAAGAAATCCCAAACCAAAATTATTGATATATACATGCTTACATGCAAACCTAGATCTGCCTTTATTGCTAATTGTATGGGCCATCACAATTTGGGTTCCATGGGAGCCAAGAACTTGTAGAAGACAAAATTACTTATGTAACCCTTTACAACATACTACAAGGAAACCAATTCCCAAATTTAGTTCAGCTAGGACAAGAAATGTAAGAGATATAAACCTGTGAACAGCTTACACGCAAAATTTGATGTTAAATATACACATTTTAAGGGCTTCAGAATGTGGGTTCCATGGGAGCCCAGGGGTTACAGGAAACAAAATTACTTAAGCAAGCCTTAAGATAATGCTACAAGGAAGCTCATGGCCAAATTTGGTTGTGCTAGGGTAAGAAATGTAAGAGATATAGACTTGTAAACACAGCTTACATGCACAATTTTATGTGAAATGGGACACATTTTAAGGGCTATCATAATTTGGGTTCCATGGGAGCCCATGGGTTACAGGAACCAAAATGCTTATGCAGCCCTTAAGATAATGCTATAAGGAAGCCAATGGCCAAATGTGGTTGTGCTAGGATAAGAAATGTAAGAGACATAGACTTTTAAACACAGCATACACGCAAACCTTGATGTGGGACGCCGACGTGATTACATAAGCCCTCTTATTCTTCGAATAGTCGAGCTAATAAGACTCAACAAGATTATCTTAAAAAACATTTAAGCGTTTAAAAATGTGAACATGTACTTTTTTAAACTGTGGTTATATTATTTTGTTCATGATAAAATTGCTGTTATTTTAATGACAGTGAATATAATACCTTCAAAAAGTCATCAGTGTATATTTTGTCACATACTGTAATGTACATGACTCGCGAAAGTATTAGATGATATTAACACGGCAAATATCAACAGCTGTGATAATTATACAGACCGGACTAACACCCAACAACAATGTATAGTGATAAATAATGGTGAGGAAACTTACTTTGTATGCAGGATCCGTCCATATTCTGATCTGTGTTGTCGTCATAGTAGGCATCACCACACTTACACACATCACCAGTGCATACAGCATTGGTGGTACTACAGGCATCTGGCATGGGGCACTGGAATCCAAGGGCGACCTCTGTAAAAGGCATAAAAGCAAACTATTGACATATTAAATGCATTTTTATTCACATAATACAGAGGAATGATCAAACAGTTACCAGAAAGTATTCATAACTTTTTTAAAAAGATGTCGGAGAACAGCATGCTCAACTATTCAAAGAACATTTTAAAAATGTTCTTTTTGATGGCGACAGCTTGTGCAAAGATTTATTCAACGTTTTGCAGTGTTAAGTCATTGCGACTTGTATAAACAACTGCCTGTCATGTGCTTATTTCAGCAAGGACAATCTAGCTATAAATTATGGAGCAGATTTTTGTTTAATTATTGAAGTTTTGTGAAAAGGGGTTTAACTCTGCATTGAATAATTAATAAGGAAGAACTGTAAATTCATGGACATATCAATGGCACTGATTAATTGATAAGGAAGACCTGTATGAAGTTTGATGAGCATAGGATAATATTTTGCCAAGTTATAAGCCAGGTAAGGGTGCAGGTTAAAGTTCATGAAAAGGGGCATAACTCTGCAAATTGAAATTCTGATTTACCTGAGCTGAAAATACACTCATTACCCCATTCTGAACGAATAAACTTCTCATTTACAGGTGTTGAATGTATATCTTGTAGGCAAAAGATATGACACTTTTTACTTTTTATATAGTTAAAAACGTCAAGTCGTTTTTCTGCTGACCCAAGGCCCTGACAATTAACGGACATTATTTTTACTTCAGTCATTTATGTATAAAAGAAAATGTGTAAATATGACCAAGTGAGAGAGAACACATACAACAATGAAAAAATGAAAAACAGTATACAGAACCAAAAAGCAATTCTGCATACACAAGAAGCCATTTAATCTCACATTTTGGCTAAAACTTTTCTATATAAAAAAATCGATTAAACATTCAAGGACATTTGCAAACTATTATTTTGGTCGAAGCAAACAAATTATATATAAATGTATATGTAGTTTAAGTAATAACTTGATAAACAATTAAAATAAATCTTTCGGACGAATAATGGAGAAAATCGTTGAATTAAAAAATAACCTGTTCTGAGTCTTCATTTAGTAAGTTCACCAAGGTTTGTACACAGTAACAAGTTTAAAACAAACACATTGCTATTTAATTAACATTGTCTAATCGTAAGCAGCTGTGTTTGAACAATTTATATACTATGTTTCAAGTAATTCTATTTTCATAATAGAAATGTAAAACATTTTTTACCATTAATTTGTATTTTATTTAATTACAATGTAACCTTTTACATTTATTTATATCCATTATTGTTTACAACTTGATTTGTCATTTTTATGTAAACTGTTCACTTTTTAATTGATGTAAATGTTGTTAAACAGTAGGTATCTTATCATTTCAAAAAGCTGTACGACCTAAAGGTATATTTAATAACTTAAAAATAATCTATTAATAAAATATAGATACTAGCCCTCGCCCTCATCTATACTGTGACATATATATGTAACATCGAATATTTCATAGTTTTTAATAAGTACTGTAAAACTGTAAGTACCTTTGTATTTCCATATCCTACTTTATAAATCGAAAATAATCTTATAATAAAACATATATATAACACCATTAATCTATATAATATGATCTTGATGAAACATTAGGACAATTGTTATGGCCATAATATCAAGGCCAAGTTTGATAGCCAGCCAGATCGCATCTATAATGCCAAAGTTATGGCCCTTGGGTTTTTTAACTCTGAAGGTTTTTGTGTTTTTTGATGAAAAACTTTAACATTTATAATCTAATCTTGATGACATTTTGGTTTGGTGTTTATGGGCATAACATTTTGGCCAAGTTCGATAAACAGCCAGATTGCACTTGTCATACCGGCCGGAGTAATGACCCTTGGAATTTTGAAAACTGATTCTGATTTTTTTTCTAATTTTAGTAACGTGACATTGACCTTGACCCCAGTGACCTCAAATGCAATCCCAAGCTTCCTTTTCATATGAGCTACGTACACAGCAATTTTCGTCACAATATCTCACTCCTAACAAAAGTTACTGAACGGAACCCATTTTGTTAGTTTTAGAAACAGCGACCTTAACATTGAACCCATTGAACTGAAATGCATCACAAGCTTCATTTTCAAATAAGCTACCTATACAGTAAGTCTCATCACAATATATCACTCCAAACAAAAGTTAATGAGTGAAAACCTTTTTTTCTATTTTTAGTAACATTGACCTTAACCGTGAACCCAGTGTCCCAAGCTTACATTAAATACAAGCTTACCACACAAACAGTTTTGTTGCAATAGCTCATTCCTAACAACAGTTATTGGGCGAAAACATTTTTCTATGTTTACTATTCCAATCGCATAACTCTGAAATACTTAACCGAGACATTGTGCTCACCTACAATTTAATCAAGTTTGGAAAATATTGGATTTTTTGTGTGAATTTTTCTATGCCACGCGGGCAATAACTCTGAAATTACTGAGGTCACAGGGCCGATTATCGACCTTGGACGAGACATTGTGCCCATATACAAAGTAACCAAGTTTGTAGAAATACTAATAAAGGTGATCCTTTGAGAGCAACAAACACAATTAAGAGAATAAAGCAGCAGACTCGGTTTTATTGAGTCTGTTCATGAGAAGTACTGCACTAAACGAACGCTAGTGTGAATGTTAATAAATACTGATAAAGGTGATCCTTTAAGAGCAACAAACACAATTAAGAGAATAAAGCAGCAGACTCGGTTTTATTGAGAAGATTGGATAAAAAATACCCAAGTTAGAGTTCAGACGTCATAAGTTTTGTTAATTTTTATTATTCCAAGGGGAAATACTGAGACGATGGGGCCGACAAAGGGGCCTATTATCGATTTTGCCAAAAGATTGTGTCCATATACAATCTGACCAAGTTTGACATTAGATAAGAATTACCAAAGTAAAGACATTATTTTCATGAAATTTTACAATTCCAAGGGACATCACTCCGGAACTACTGTGGCGATCGGGCCGATTATCAAACTTGGCCAAGCCATTGAGCCCATGTATAATTTTGACTTATGTTGGAGAACATTTCCTAACAATTACCAATGTTAGAGT
Source organism: Cyrtodaria siliqua (assembly GCA_037043455.1). Taxonomy (NCBI): domain Eukaryota; kingdom Metazoa; phylum Mollusca; class Bivalvia; order Adapedonta; family Hiatellidae; genus Cyrtodaria; species Cyrtodaria siliqua. The sequence continues at coordinate 35,705 of JAWPHD010002955.1, forward strand.
CCGTTCATCATAAAGTATGCGAATTTTTACTAAGGGGGCATAACACTGGAAATACTGAGGCGATGGGGCTGATTATTGCGCTTGGCCAAGACATTATGCCCATATATACACTTTCATTAAGTTTGGAGAAGATTGAATATAAATTACACAAGAGTACGGACAACATTAATTTCGTGAATGTTTACTATTCTAAAGGATATAACTCTGTAATTACTGAAGCGATGCGGCCGATTACAGACAGTTGCACAGATGGACGGACATGGTTAACACTATAGACCCTTCCACCATTCTTCCAAAAAGCCTATCAGTATCACTTACAGTTTCCAAGAAGTAGTATGGATCAACTAGGCATTATGGGCAACATTCCTGTAAAGTTTCAGAGCCATTTATTTTCTATATGTTGCTTATATAGTGTTATAAGCACCATATAATTTCTGCTGTAAAGCAGTCATAAAAAATCATCCAAAAATAAATGTGCTCACTGGTGGACATTGACCTTGATCAATGGATGTTTAGTTCTGAAAGAAAGGAAGTTGTATTTAATACTGTACAATACTGTGATTTTAAATTGAAAAGCCATGGGAAGGGGTTATGATTTGCCAAATGTATTATCTCGAGAAATCGCAATACCCTTAGACCAAAAATATTAAATAAGAGATTTACGTTTGAGAAACGTAATATTGTAAGTTGTCAGATTCGACTGTTAAAATTAATACATTACTGGTTAGAAATCAGACCAGTAAAGTATACATTTCAACAGTCAAATCTGAAAATGGAGGAATAAATGTGTCCAGGGTAACTGTTCCCCCTACATGCTTCTAATATTTTTATATAAAAGTACATTACAAAAGAATATTAATATTAATATTTCTTGGATTATAGTGAAATTATATTTACAAAAACATTATTAGAAAGCATGTAGTATTGACAGCTCAATGGCAGGGGTATCATCGGAAGCCATCTGATTTGTTGTCACCAGATTTAGGACTATAATATTATCTAAGCCTTAGTATACCTAAAGAAGCACTATATACAGCAAGACTTTTTTTTTTAAATTTAATTAGCCATCTGATTTGTTGTCACCAGATTTAGGACTATAACGTTATCTAGTATACCTAAAGAAGGCACTCTATACAGCAAGAAAAAAAACAAGGAAAAAAACCTACCTACCTACACACCACAAAAATTCTGGGTCGGGTAACTCCAAACAAACAATTTTTTAATTTAGGCCCCATCCAGTATTTTCAGAGGAGAAGTCGCTACAAAAAAGGTTTACAGACGGACAGACAGACGGATGGACAGAAAACTTCAATGTAAAACTTCAATGTAAAAAATTAACAAAGTGCAAAAGGTAGGTCAAGGTAATTCATACTGACCCACTTTTCATTGGAACCTATATCGCTGTCATGTAGTTATCAACATTTGAAAAGTTTGAAAGCTCTAAGGCATCTAGTGTTGGAGAAATTGACTTAACAAAAAACTTTGATGTAAAAAAACTTGAATAAAAAACTTTGATATAAATTAACAAAGTGTGAAAAGTAGGTCAAGGTCATTTTTATTGACCTGATTAGGGTAGGACAATATTGCTGCCATTTAGATGTAAGTGTGTATGAAGTTTGAAAACTGTACGGCTTTTGATATCTGAGAAATTGACTTAATAAACAAGAGGTCAATGACCTTGAAACTATACTGGCAGGTTCTGAAAGCTAGATCAGCTTTCCTGTGAAGTTTCATGTAAATCTGTCAAGTAGTGAAACACTACTGGCAACCATGTTAAATGTCGAATCAAAATAATTTTCAACAAGAAACAACATCATGTCAAACTGACCATTTTAGATAAAGTCCTATATCAATATCACTTTTCAAGAAGTAGTCACTATAAATTTGTTTTTTAAAAATCTAATTTTAGCCATAGTGGCCATCTTGAATTTCGGACCAACCTGACTTTTTTTTAGGATCAACTACACAGTCATCAAAGCAACATTTCTATCAAGTTTCATGAAAAAACTTCAAGTAGTTTCAGAGTAGTCGCTACAAGTATTTACTATAAAACTCTAGGTAAACAAAGATGGCCGCTGGCAGCCATGTTTAATGTCAAATCAAAATGATTTTTGACAAGGATCAACATCATGTCATTTGCTGATCATTTTAGAAAAAGTCCCATATCAATATCACTTATAGTTTTCAAGAAGTAGTCGCTACAAACTTGTTTTTTAAAAATCAATTTTTAGCTTTGGTGGCCATCTTGGATTTCACAACAACATGAATTATTTGCTAGGATCAACTAGACTTCATGGGCAATATTTCTGTAGAGTTACATGCAAATCCATCCAGTAGTTTCAGAGGAGAAGTCGATACAAAAAAAGGTTTACGAACAGACAGACGGACGGACGGACACCGCACCACGGCATAAGCTCTGCTGATCTTTGATCAGTAGGGCTAAAAACTTCAATGTAAAAATGGGACGTACGGACGTGACGTACGGATGTGCCGTACGTCCAGACAGAGAAGGGTAAAACTATATGCCCGCACCACTTTCGTGGCGGGGCATAAAAATGCATTTATAAAAATTAAATGCAAACGGAATGCAATCGGAGCGCAAACGGAACGGCATAAAAAAAAATAGGAGTTGAGCGGACAAGGTTTACATTCGAAAAATTTCAAAGCCCCATTACTCTGCCAAAAACATTCAACCGGAACGTCCTGATAATATGCGCTACTAGATATTATACTGATACTTCCTATGAACCTTAGGGAAAATCGGATGAAAACGGAGAAGTTGAGCGGACAAGGTTTCTATTCGAAAAACTTCAATGTCCCGTAACTCCGTCAACTGGAACCTCGCAATAATATGCGCTACTAGACATCATACTGATACTTCCTATGAAGTTTCGTGAAAATCTGATGAAAAACTTAGGAGTTGAGCGGACAAGGTTTACATTTGAAACACAGTCCCGTAACTCCGCCAAAAATCATTCAACCGGAACCTCCCGACAATATGCGCTACTAGACATCATACTGATACTTCCTATGAAGTTTTGTAAAAATCGGATGAAAAACGTAGGAGGAGTTAAGCGGACAAGAAAACGGGACAGACGTACATACGGACGGACATGACGGCAACTATATTCTCACCCGATAATTTCTGATGAATAGCCCTTGATCTCAGAAATTAATCTGCTAGTATTATATATAAATACTCTATGAAAAACATAAGAGGCAACACATCAAAATAAGGTTGTTTACTATCACATTGTTCAGATAAAACATAACGCATAACTCACTCATGACACAAGTTCCACCATTCTGACCAGATCCATCACTATCATAGTAGTTGGATGAGCACTGACATATACCACCACCATTAGGATTGCTGCACTCAGCATTTGGTGTACCACAGGCATCTGGTCGTGGACATCCAGAACCAAGGCCGACCTCTGAAGGACAAAATTATAAAATTATCACATATGATGTAAAACGTATTTTAAACAGCTTAAATAATCTCATAAAGTAAAGAAGAAACTTGACAATTCCATGACAATTCTGTTTTCAAACGGCTAGGCAGTTGAAACTTACTGTAAATTGAAGGACATGAATTTTGTGTAAACTATTATGATTATAGCGATTGCTTAACACAATTAAATGTTGGACATTACAGCCAACCATCAAGGCAGGGATCAAACTTAGTATTTTTAGCCACTTGCTGAAAAAAGCAAATCAAGTGTGAAGGTTTTCTACTTACTATTTTAATCAAGGTACTTGCATTAATAATTTAAAACCGGATTCATTTTAGAAGGATTGCGATACATGTTATTAATGACATTTTCAAACTCAGCTAGATGCAGGAATGTAATAATGTATAATTATACTTACTGATGTCCATCTAATTAACTCAGATAAATATGTTCAGTGAATAAATGTAGACCGAGACCTAGTGCGTTTCTTTTATTACTAGATAAATTTGCTTTCTGTGCAGGGCTAAACTATATAGATAACTTTTTTAGGACGGAATGTTAATATAAACAACAAACATAACTCACTCATGACACAAGTTCCACCATTCTGACCAGATCCATCACTATCATAGTAGTTGGATGAGCACTGACATATACCACCACCACTAATATTGCTGCACTCAGCATTTGGTGTACCACAGGCATCTGGTCGTGGACATCCAGAACCAAGGCCGACCTCTGAAGAACAAAATTATAAAATTATTCAATTATGATGTAAAACGTATTTTAAACAGCTTAAATAGTCTCATAAAGTAAAGAAGAAACTTGACAATTCCATGACAATTCTGTTTTCAAAGGGCTAGGCAATTGAAACTAACTGTAAATTGAAGGACATGCATTTTGTGTAAACTATTATGATTATAGTGATTGCTTGACAAATATAACACAATTAAATGTTGGACATTACAGCCAACCATCAAGGCAGGGATCAAACTTAATATTTTTAGCCACTTGCTGAAAAAAGCAAGTGTGGAGGTTTTCTACTTGCTATTTTAATCGAGGTACTTGCATTAATACCGTATTTTACCTTGTATATAACTCACTCGTGTATAATACGCACCCCGCTTCTCAGAGGTCAAAACTGAGGTAAAAAAATTGTTTCCGTGTATAATACGCATCAAAATATTAGTTTTCCTAGATGAACCATTCGACATAAATAAAAGGTTAAACAATTAAAAAAAAAAATCTCTAATTGCATCACGATAATTAAAGAAGTATAATATAGTACAACAACTATCTGTAATAAAGCGACGTGAAAATATCTAACTCAAGAATAGTCTTTAATATGTATTTTATTAAACTACTATCTAATTATATTTCACAATAAAACTATACACAGTTAAAAACCAGAGTAAATATTCAACTTTGATTAAATGTACAAGTTACAATTCGTAAGCAGTTCTAACGTTCAAAAGTGCGAGCTTAGCAGTCAAAATGAATCTGAATTAATATCTATCAATCTGTAAGAATCTCCCCGAATGAAGGCAATCTCGTCACGTGTACCCTCGACCATGAACTCTAACCTCCGAAACTGGTTCTAGGACGCCAAATTTGGGGTTGATCATACAAATCTCCTCTTTTTGGAGTAAACAGATTGTTTAGCTTGCTTTCCAGACTGCTGATACGGGGTATTGATATAATTCTCCCAGAGTTGCCCCGGTCATTCCATTGTTTCAACAGACAAACCTCTACTTAGACTAAAGGTTATGGTCATACTGTTACTAAATATATACTTAATTGGATTAATTAACTTTCATGCGCATCAGTCATGAACTTTCAGAGGAAATGGTCAAACCCAGGTCTCTACACAAACGACGTAATTAAGCTACTTCTGAGACATATACCATCACGAGGTGACTCATTGTTAGTGCAGTGTCCGATATTTCATAAGTATTTCTTGATGGACAGAGGCCGTGAATGATTGTTGGTCACCTAGTTTTTCATAGTACATGTAATGACCAGCCATGGGTGCAATTTAATAACTTACTTTAAGACCTCCCCAGCTCACTATAACACATGCTATACATACACACATAGGAATTATACACTATTATTTTTTACAGGGCTAACACGATCAAGGTATATAGATCAGAGAATAATCAAATCAAAACATGTTATCACATACATAAGTTTACACAATGTCAGTTAATCCAAATTGTTCATATGTTTAGAGTCTATACTGATTGCAATAATTAATGTTGTAGTCCACAATTGTTCAGTATTAATTGTTATGTATAGTTCATCACTGTTTTAGTTAATGATATCCCGTTGGTATGACATCTGACATCTGGTTGGTATGACATCATGTTGGTATGACATCATGTAGGTATGACATCATGTAGGTATGACATCTGATTGGTGTGACGTCATGTTGGTATGTCATCATGTTGGTATGACATCTCGTTGGTATGACATCATGTTGGTATGACATCACGTTGGTATGACATCTCGTTGGTATGACATCTCGTTAGTATGACATCATGTTGGTATGACATCACGTTGGTTCGCCAGTGTACCGTATATATTTAGTACACATACGCCTCGTCAAGTGATATCCAATTTTGATTACTTGAAGTTGTCTCCTTACTGCCTTTAATTCCATTAAGCACACCCGTGTTGTGTGTGATTGTGTCTGCTGTGTGCACTGGTTATTTCCCTTTCTCCATAAAATGAAACTACAAGTTCATTACTCTGAATACATTGTCTATTTACAAGGTTACAAAATGTCTCAAGTGTGTTCTTAGCTTAACTTTCTTCTGCCTTAAGTCACGTTGAGCGCTCCCCAAGGTCTTTTCAGCATTTTAAGTTTACGCATAATCTCTTCACCAATCAAACCTTTGAGAGAGAATGAGAGGACTTGGTTATATAATTAAACACATTTTAACATATATTTACATAAACTGCTCCTAAGCCACTCTGTTTTGTTCGGGGGAACCTCAGTTGTCGGTAGTCCCCTGCTGTACGTCAAATCCACGATACAGCGGTCTCAAAACCATTGGCTTGTCTCTTTTCCCATTTGACAGAGTCAGGTGTTTGTCCGCTCGACTCTGAGACTCCGCTAAAGTGTTCCTACCGGCGTCGGATAATGATATCGCCGCTTCGCCAGGTATCTCTGGAATATCGCAATGTACGACTTCTTCGTATGGGTCTGGACTCTGCAGTGGAATGACATTCATACGCCCCCTATACGACCATTTTCTAATTTTAGAGAGTAACCATTTTTTATAATGTTTGGCTAAGCATTTAATAATAATAAGAAATATTAGAAAACCCACTATTGCCAAAACAAGTTTTACATAATCCCAATTTGAGTATTTCTCATCATTTGGCATATCTTCAATCTCTTGAATATCACCTAGTTTACTTTTAAGTTCTGATATTGGGAATTCGCCAAGAGCACTTAAACTCTTAGGTACTATAATCGCCTTTTCCGACGAATTTACCATAAAGTTAAGCTTGATGTTTATAGCCGTAAAATCTAGCTCTTTTAAGAAAACCAGTGTTGGAGTGACTGTATAGTTTGATTTTCGTACGCGCCTACAAGTGTCAAACGTTCAGACGTGGCGGTACATGCCGGATCTACATTAAAGTAACCACATGGTGGATTAATTTTAAGGTTGTTGGTGGTTTATTTTTACAGTTTATATGAAAAGTCAGTTCTTCGTTGGTCATTAAAAAGTATGTCGTTTTTGCGACATATATAGCTTTGGGCAAACATACAGTTCGCAGTATTTAGACGACCGCTCTGTATTTTTAATAAATAGATTTACTAGACTAGAAGTTGATTGGTATGTATTTTTGGATGCCTCTTTTTAAACTACATGACCTTATCAATGGATCTTTACAGTAACCTGCCTCTGTTTCTGATAGAAAGAAGTAAAGCGTTCTTTCCTGATTGATAGCTAGAAAATCACTTTCTAGCTTATAGTATGTTACAATACCTTTTGAGTCAGTGGTTTTCACATCACTGTAAGGGAAGAACAAACTGTTTGCGTAATATAACTCAAACAATCTAGTATGTTCTACTAACATAATTTCGTTGACTACAATTATCTGTTCGCCGTCTAAATAAGTTGTGCATTTCAAGTGTTTGTAGTAATCAAACAAGTATTCGTATGGGTCAATGGGCAATGAGACAGTTGCAGGAAGTTGAGCACTTATCCCTAAGAGAGCCTCTTGAAGTTGACTTGCCTGAATGATATTCGCACTTAGACGACCTATTGTGAGTATATTCCATTTGATCTCTAATTGAAGGTAATAATACATGCAGCTTTGAGTCACTGCTTTGATTTCATCTATGATTAGACTCATTTTCGTCAACAAATATAGAAACTTATCAATGTTTCCTATATGTCTGTTAAGGTAACCTCTAGTATTTACAAATTCTGCACTTAACGTCTGCAGAGTTTCCAATACCTCATTAATTTTTTGCCGGTTTTCTGATACCGCAAATGATGTTGTGTTCATTACTGACACACTATCTGAAAGTGAATGCTCTAATACTTCCTGGTTGCTTGCTAACTTTTTTATATTACGTTTTACACTATCTAGATCAGCCTGTGATAATAGTCCTTAAGTAGAATCTAATCAACTCTTAAGGATATATATACTGAAAATAGTAAAGAGTACTTAAATGCTCTCATATTTTTAGTAACTGCCTCTTCCGTTGGATTTACTACGCCACTTAATTTACTATAAAGGAAATGTCCCGTCAATGAACTGTCCGTCACTAGGTCAATATCTAGTACATAGTAGTCTGTCCATTCTACGTCATATGTCATTACTGTATTACTGTGTGCCGTCATAGCCCTATAAACCTAATGAATACTGTCGCTACTTAAAACCATAGTCGCACGCGTAACATATGCATTTCGTTGTATACTTCAACTGTTTACAGAAAAGCGAAAGGCCCTACTTAAATTGATTTTAACATCAATACTTAGCCCTTTTTTCAAGGCGTAACCTGTACTGCCCCTAATCTATCCCCGTGTCACCTAATTTACTATCTACCTTAATCATAACCTAATTTACTATCTACCATAATCATAATATACATTAGTACACTAGTTATCTACTAACTTAGTATCTCCCTATAACTCAATCGAGCGCCTAATTAATACAGACGGTACCGATAATCACGATACAATACATGATGTATATCTCGATTCCTCCCTTAGTTTTACCTTGCCGTAAAACACCGTTCCTAACCTATCTTAAGGTTCGTCTCCGCTAGTTATCAACTTAACTAGCCTATCGCCTATAGCTCAGTTCGAGTGTTTATGGGTCGACTCGAGTGTTCGACCACTTAACTCGACCACTTAACAAAACAATACTGTTAAACACAGTACGTAGCATAATTTCTACCTCGATAGCTCAATTAGTTTTACCTCGCCGTAAAACACAGCACCTAACCTAACTTAAGGTACTCTTCCACTAGTTCTCAACTAAAACCTAACCTTTCGCCTATAACTCCGTCGAGTGCCTTACCAAACAGGCAATACCGTTAAACACAGTACAATAAGATATCGTATATCTCGACTTCTCAGTAGCCAGTGTATTTGAATGAGGATCTATACGTCATATGATGACTATTAATTCAAGATCAATATCGCTAACACACGATATAAATACCTAGACAGGTATTTCTCGGTGGACCGTACCTTGACAGCCCTACACTATGCTAATCTTTCTCGATGACCCTTTTTCCTAGAGCCCTATTACGTTAACTTCCATATCCTCTCCGTTCTGGCACAAACCTTCAGAACTACATTGTCGTCTTAGAGGAGATATACCCTCAGGCCGTATCAACCTCTCATCATAACCGACATCCATACCGCTACTACTACTACCACTACTACTACTATCACTATCATTACGACTACCCTATCTTTGTCCAGACTATCTACCCTATCACTACTATTACTGCTACTACTACTTTTTCGCCCTTTAGCCTACTGTTCCTTTTATTAGAGTGCATATCTATTTTTGTTTGATTATCCGATACACTACTTAATAATAGTTATTTTTTAACCATGATGTTTACCTTACACCTCATAAACTAATTACACTACAAGTGTTTATTTGTTCTACCTTTGTGTATGTCCTACAATGACCCAATGTACTGTGAATACATAGACAAATGAACACACTTTTGCTTAAGTGTATATGAAAATACTTTACTAATCATCTAGGAACGTTTACACGCCCCTGGCTACTCATTACAGACAGTAACCACTTCTTACTTAAGGTCAAATAATCTACTTTAGTTTAATATACGTTCGGTAAGTGCTTCTACAAGCTTTTTGACCTTTTGACCATAATTACCAGACAAATGCGTCAATCTTGCACATTTAATCTCTTTACTATATCTACACGCTAAACTTGAGGTTTATCCTCATACTGAGGTGACAATTATTTCCCCTTTCAAATATATTAAAGTCTACCATCATTCATAAAACTGTCCGTCTACTATCTGTTATGACTAAAACTACTTCTACCAATACTATAACTACACAAAACCAATATTTTATTTATAACGTCATATTCGTTTTAGTCATTTATTTGAGAAACTAAGTTTATCTTATACCGGTATTCTGTTCCTTGCGGCTATTAAACATAACTATTTCAATTACAAAACCTTGTTTGACAGGTTAACGGTTATGGTCAAGAACTCTTTAAAGGTACAGTTACCCTTTTCTACATTTTTTTACAGACTAAACGAATTTCAACTAGTCTATCCTATCTACCATAGACGTTATTTTTATTATCTAAGCTACCTTTGATGCTATTTTTCGTTGTTTACAAACAAGTCCTTTTTCCATTTTAAAATAAGTTAATAAGTTAATCGATCAAAACAATGTGTATAACATGTCCTAAAACATTTTGTTTTTGGTGTTTTTCAAACAAGTAATTTGTACATGTTGTATATGCAAAACTTTATTAATTTGTTTTATCACATTTCTTTCGTTTTTTAGTAGTACCTTGTTCCTTAATTCTAAACGTGGTACATGTTTTAATGATTGATACATTTTTTCATTTAATAGCGAGCAATTAGCGCCCGTGTCAATGTGAGCTCTAAATTTAGCTTTTCCTATTTTTATAATGCATGAAATTTAAACTACTAAACTGTCGAAATCCTAAATGTAGGTATTCTTTTTCTTTTCACTCAAGTCATTTAACCTACTATTGTGACTCGAGTGTATTATAAGTTTTTCTTCCTAGGTTTCCAGTTTTTGTAATAATCGCCTCGAATTTGATCAGGCGCATTGCAATATTTCGAGATATGGATCTTGAAACAAGCGCGGCGTGGTCTAAAATGGTTATCTTGCATGGGTTCGTGACCGTCTCGTCGGTCGGGTCTATGTGTTAATTTGGTTTTAAATATGTGTTTTAATGGTTCTTAGTGCGAATCGTTTCCTCAAGTTTTGTTCCTCAATAGCTTCTCTTACAGCGTGCTCAAACCGTCTAGGTATATCTCTCATAACCCTAATTTTAATAGAGTCGTCGGCCCTTAAAATGTCTCTATTGTTCGTATTTTTTGCTTACATATTTTCATTCAACATAGTTATCTGATATGCCATATGGTTAAAAACTTGTCCTAATTCTGCTTAGATATTTTTTTTTTTTTTTTTTATTTTTTTTGTTTTTCAAAATATTAAATAATATTATATAGAACGAAATTTTGAGGTTAGGTCTAAAATGAGATTCTTACCTTATAATATTGTGGTCGTACAGAAAATGCATACAAATATCACTCACCGTTTTGTCCGTTTGCGTTGTGTTTCGTCAGTACTTCGTGTTGTTCCCGCGACTTGCCTGGGTCGAATCCTGGTCACGGCACCAGAAGTTTTAATGTAAACTATAAACAGTTAAAAACCAGAGTAAATATTCAACTTTGATTAAATGTACAAGTTACAATTCATAAGCAGTTCTAACGTTCAAAAGTGCGAGCTTAGCAGTCAAAATGAATCTGAATTAATATCTATCAATCTGTAAGAATCTCCACGAATGAAGGCAATCTCGTATCTTATATAGGGTGGCTATTTCCCACCTCTTTGACTGTCACGTGTACCCTCGACCATGAACTCTAACCTCCGAAACTGGTTCTAGGACGCCACATTTGGGGTTGATCGTACAAATCTCCTCTTTTTGGAGTAAACAAATTATTTAGCTTACTTTCCAGACTGCTGATACGGGGTATTTATATAATTCTCCTAGAATTGCCCCGGTCATTCCATTGTTTCAACAGACAAACCTCTACTTAGACTAAAGGTTATGGTCATACTGTTACTAAATATATACTTAATTGGATTAATTAACTTTCATGCGCATCAGTCATGAACTTTCAGAGGAAATGGTCAAACCCAGGTCTCTACACAAACAACGTAATTAAGCTACTTCTGAGACAAATGACATGCCTATACCATCACGAGGTGACTCATTGTTAGTGCAGTGTCCGATATTTCATAAGTATTTCTTGATGGACAGAGGCCGTGAATGAATGTTGGTCACCTAGTTTGTCATAGTACATGTAATGACCAGCCATGGGTGCAATATAATAACTTACGTTAGGACCACCCTAGCTCACTATAACACATATCTGAAAACAACTGTCTATCAATCTCCCGTTAATTCCAAACGCTGATGAAAACCTAGGAATTACATGCCATATAAATAAACTTGTGTAATCATCGGTCATGAATACACGCCAGCTCGGGCGAAACCATTTTTAATTTAGGTGTTACAGGTCGTCGCTATTGAATTAGAGTGGTATATTCCATTATCTGTCAGAGACCTACGGTATTCCTCGGCATATAACGCGCGCTTTTTTACACCAGATTCTGTGGTTGTGGAAGGGGTGTGCGGTTTAGGCAACAAGTAATGTTTTACCGTTTTTTTTTCAGCCAAGTCGAGCAGTTTTGTGGGTTTCAAAAAGTCGCAAGACCGGCCGTTTACTAGAGAGATTGAATCGAAAGAACGTTGGCTTGTTTCTATTCGTTCAAAAACATGTGTTTTATGTTATATGCTTAGTATCAATAAAAATAATAAAATCAAGCTTTATCGTGTGTTTTGTTGAACAATGTTGATAAAATACCATTGAAATGTTGAAAAATATCATTGTTTACATCAATCGGCAAAGTGAAATGATAACGAGGCTGTGGTTTCCGTAAAACGCAGACTGGTTTTTTACCTTGAATAGAATAGAATAGAATATTATGTTTTCTTCCTAACAACGACTACCGGGTAACCGCGGTATTGATTTACCGCACATATTTATTTGTTAAAGTCGATTCTGAATTTTTACAACGTAGAATCTTGATTATTCATAAAGGGTTTAATTGACTGGGAAACATGTGAAGTGTTTGGTTTTTGCTTATCTGACCGCAAACAACGATGACTATGGTGATTATTAAACAAACATATAACAATACATGTACGCAGAAAAATGTCAATTCCTTAATTGTCCTTGATTACTTCAGAAGTTTGAGTAGGTGCTGACACGATGTGTAAGGAAAATGCGTTTAATAGGTGACGCCACAAGACAATGCATCTCATTTCGAGAAACCTCTCAAACTGTCAACACCTTCAAATTGTAAACACCTTCAAATTGACAAGCAAGAGTTAATAACCTGGAAACAACACCAGTCATACAACGCCAGATTAATAAATTTAATATGATCGTAATAAAAGTTGAACACGGGCGTGGGGATTTTTATTTTATTGAAACTTGAGTAAACAAAAAAAGTACACTCAACATCAACAGTACAAGTTTATTTACACTTGAGTAAAAAAACAGTCTAACATGCAGCTTCGTTTTAGCCAATCAAAATTCGTTTTACATTTCCTCTTTAGTCAATGCTTCAAAATGGCGCTCTGCTGTCCTGAAATTGAAAACACATGTTTTGTATGCGCGGTTTACGCTACAGTACATAACAAAAAGTTTTTTTCCAAGGATTTCAAGCCCAAAGTCGGGGTGCGCGGTATAAGCACATGCGCGGTATAGGCCGAGATACTGCGTATTTGTCGATTAAATCAAAAGAGTATAACCCATCCTCAAAAATATCAACAGAGGGTGTCGCTATTTGCGTCAACTTCAAAGGATTATAGAAATAGAATAACCCACTCTCCCAGTGTTTAAAGTGTGTCTGTCCTGTAGAAGTTTGTAAAACGTGTGAAATTATAAACACTTTAGCGGATAACAGAAAAACAAAGGGCATGTTAAACATCATCATCCTTTATTGAAATTCTGCAACAAATATGCAAGTATTTTTAATAATAGATGTACACTTTATTCATGTTGCCATCATCGCTTTTACTGTCGTCTGCCACTGTCGTCTGGTGCATTTAACCTATGAGAATATAATTGTACAATACTACATGTACCAGTCTAATTCATGGAAATCACATGATATCAAGTCAGCTGATATAAATAACAAAACAAGGGCCAAATTTCATTCACTCATTTATTGAAATTCTACAACAAATATGCAAAATGTATATAAAGACAAGCTTTATAATAAAGTTTATTCATTTCTAAGTCGAATTAAGTCAATAAATTACTTCTATAAAGTGACTAAGTCACGAAAAATAAAACATAATCGGCATTCACAAATGTCCGTCTTTCGTCCCCAATGTTTTTAACGGTGATTTTCTCCAGTCTGACATCGATTTTTCTGCACATAAAATGCAAGAAAAAAGCTTATTGTATTGTTTCCATGTATTGTACGCACCCCCCTTTCGGAAACCTTAAAAGAAGTAAAAACTGCGTAATATAAAAGGTAAAATACGGTAATTTAAAACCGGATTCATTTTAGAAAGATTGCGATACATGTAATTAATGAAATTTTCACAATCAGCTAGATGCAGGAATGTAATAATGTATAATTATACTTACTTATGTCCACCTATTTAACTCAGATAAATATGTTCAGTGAATAAATGTAGACTGAGACCTAGTGCGTTTCTTTTATTACTAGATAAAGTAGCTACCTGTGCAGGACTAAACTATATAACTTGTTTAGGACGGAATGTTAATATAAACAACAAACATAACTCACTCATGACACAAGTTCCACCATTCTGACCAGATCCATTACTATCATAGTAGTTGGATGAGCACTGACATATACCACCACCACTAGGATTGCTGCACTCAGCATTTGGTGTACCACAAGCATCTGGTCGTGGACATCCATAACCAAGGCCGACCTCTGAAGAACACAATTATAAAATTATCACATACGATGTAAAACGTATTTTAAACAGCTTAAAAAATATCATAAAGTAAAGAAGAATCTTGACAATTCCATGACAATGGGCTAGGCAATTGAAACTTACTGTAAATTGAAGGACATGAATTTTGTGTAAACTATTATGATTATAGCGATTGCTTGACAAATATAACACAATTAAATGTTGGACATTACAGCCAACCATCAAGGCAGGGATCAAACTTAATATTTCTAGCCACTTGCTGAAAAAAGCAAGCAAGTGTGAAGGTTTTCTACTTGCTATTTTACTCAAGGTACTTGCATTAATAATTTAAAACCTGATTCATTTGAGAAGGATTGCTATACATAATTAATGACATTTTCAAACTCAGCTAGATGCAAGAGTAATAATGTATAATTATACTTACTTATGTCCACCTATTTTACTCAGATAAATATGTTCAGTGAAAAAATGTAGACTGAGACCTAGTGCGTTTCTTTTATTACTAGATAAAGTAGCTATCTGTGCAGGGCTAAGTGTTAAACTATATACTAGATAACTTTTTAAAAATAACAGCAATTGTGTATAACTTCTGTTAATACATATATAAATCATACTTTGATCACAAGATCCTCCTGTAGTTCTAGCTCCATTACTATCATAGTAATTCACATCACACTGGCATGTGCCTGAACATATTGTGTTGGCGTCAATACACGGGCTTGCTGCGCCACAATTCTCGCCTAGGTCTGGCTCTGTAAGAAACAAAACTTTGGAATCAAGTAGGTGAACATTTTATTAACTGGCTATTCAGCTCATACACTAGTCACCAAATGAACAAACTTATATGAGAGTTCTATGCCTTGTGGTTTCAGAAAAAGATATCTGTCAGCTTTTCCGTATATAAGTCTATGTAAAACATGTGACTCTTGGAGCAGGCCAAATCTGACCCAAGGGTCACCATTTACACAAACTTGGTAGAGGATTATAAACTTTTATTACATGCAAACTATTAGACCTCTAGCTTTGTAGCTTCAGAGAAAAGTTAGTTTTTTAAACATTCTGCTACATGCAATACATACTAAAGCAAAAAAGAAACGCAACTGTATTAATAATCAAATATTTTGGCGTGCATCAAATATCTTGATGTCTATTTAATTTAAAACTATAATTTTATTTCAGCACACAGTATTTAGGTCTGCTATTAATATTTTGCTAGTATTGTGTGGATCTGAATGTGAGATAAACGTTCATAAGCGAAACCAAGCAAATACGAACAACGTATTTTGTAAGAAATGGTCCTGGCAAGTATTCGGTTGTTAGGAGAAGCCCTTATGTTCAAGGTGGTTTCACAACGGTTTCATGGCGGTTTGCTGGGGTTCGGAAGCACTGACATAGGTGCTTGAGCCTGAACGTACTTGTTTAGGACTGTTGTTGGTCAATACAGCCTCTCTCAGACGTCGAATAGTCTTGTTATAGGGCATTCATGTATACAGCTATTTGACGGCGTCTTCGCGCTCCTTTTTACGTAATAGTGGCATGTAGAAAACCTTACTAAATTTGACAAAAACACTGGATTCTTGGTTAAGGATGTTGTGCAACAAAATTAAGACAAAAAGTGACATGTGTTCCCGAGTTCCCGAGTACATATGCCCTGACCCGTGTATCACGTGCATCTGTTAAATTTTCAATCACTGGTATATTAACAAAAGATTATTTTGTACAAATAAAAGTTCATATATACTGACCCTAAAACAGTTTTGTTTCTTTTTTCCTGAAGTATATTTGAGCTCTATGCCTCATGGTTTCCGAGAATACAATTAAAGACGAAGGACTATTGAATTTACATTTCCGTCATTCTGTCGCCAATTTTGCTTCCGACCAATAACTTTAATACATATAATCCGATCTTGATGAAATTTTAGAACAATGTTCATGGCCTTACTATCTAGTACCAGTGCGATAACCAGCCAGATTGCACCTATAATTCTGTCGCCAATTTTGCTTCCGACCAATAACTTTATTATTTATAATCCGAACCTGATGCAACTTGGGCAATATTGATGGCCATAATATCTTGGCCAAGTTCGATAACCAGCCAGATCACACCTATAATGCCGGAATTATGGCACTTGGATAATTGAAATTGAAGATTTGTGTGGTTTCCGCTCAATAACTTCAACATTTATAATTCAATCTTGATAAAATTGTTGGCCAATGTTTATGAACATCAGTCAAGTTCGATAACCAGGCAGATACGTTCAATAAATTTAACATTTATAATCTGATCTTGATGAAACTTTAGGACAATGTTTATGGCCATAACATCTAGTTCAAGTTCGAAAAACCAGCCAGATTGCACATATAATGCCAGAGTTATAGCCCTTGGATTTTTCAAAATTCACTTGTTTCCTACCAACTATTTTAACATGAATTTATAATCTGATCTTGATGAAACATTAGGACAATTTGTATGGCCATAATATCAAGGCCAAGTTTGATAGCCAGCCAGATCGCATCTATAATGCCGAAGTTATGACCCTTGGATTTTTGAAATTTAAGATGTTTGCGGTTTCCTCTCAATCACTTTAACATTTATAATCCAATTTTTATAAAACTTGGGAGTAAATGTTTAAGGGCATAATATCTCGATTAAGTGCGACAACCAGCCAGACTGCTCAGTAAATTTAACATCATGATGAAACATGGGGACAATGTTTATGGTAAATTTGATTACCAGCTAGATCGCAACTATCATGCAGGAGTTATGGCCCTTGGGTTTTTTAAAACTGAAGGTTTTTGTGATTTTTGCTGAAAAACTTTAACATTTATAATCTATTCTTGACGAAATTTTGGTTTGGTGTTTATGAGCATAATATTTTGACCAAGTTTGATAAACAGCCAGATTGCACTTATCATACCGGGCGGAGTTATGGCCCTTGGAATTTTTAAAACTGATTCTGAAAACATTTTTCTATTTTTAGTAATGCGACATTGACCTTGACCCCAGTGACTTCAAATGCAATCCCAAGCTTCCTTTCCATATAAGCTACCTACACAGCAAGTTTCGTCACAATAGCTCACTCCTAACAAAAGTTACTGAATGGAATCCATTTTGTTAGTTTTAGAAACAGCGACCTTAACTTTGAACCCATTGAACTGAAATGCATCACAAGCTTCATTTTCAAATAAGCTACCTTAACAGTAAGTCTCATCGCAATATATCACTCCAAACAAAAGTTAATGAGTGAAAACCTTTTTTTCTATTTTTATTAACATTTACCTTAATCGTGAACCCAGTGAGTTGAAATGCAATCTGAAGCTTACAAGCTTACTACACAGAAAGTTTTAGCAATAGCTCATTCCTAACAACAGTTATTGGGCGAAAACATTTTTCTATGTTTACTATTCCAATGGCGTAACTCTGAAATACTTAACCGAGACATAGTGCTCACCTACAATTTAACCAAGTTTGGAAAATATTGGACTTTTTGTGTGAATTTTTCTATTCCACGGGCAATAACTCTGGAATTACTGAGGCCACAGGGCCGATTATCGACCTTGAACGAGATATTGTGCCCATATACAAAGTAACCAAGTTTGTAGAAGATTGGATAAAAATTACCCAAGTTAGAGTCCAGACATCATAAAGGACGATAAGAGCCATATTTGGCCCCAGGATTTGTGTACATTTCAAACGTGGAAATTCAAGATAAAAATGTAATACATTTCCAGATAAATGTTTCATCTGTTTATAATAAGGCAAAATAATATTCAAAACCTTATCTAACGGGGCGATAATGTGCCTTGAATGCATTCCGGTAGGTCGTTTTGAGCAAAAAATGTGGAAAACGACCATTATAAACGTCACCTGTAAAATAAACCAAAACGGCATCCCAGAGATATTTCCAGAATTCGTGCATAATGGTAATCCAAACCAAGCCTATAAATATCTCTGGGATGCCGTTTTGGTTTATTTTGCTACAGATGATTTAGTGTTTAAAAAAGCGGTAATTTTTCTCGCTGTGTTGCTATGAAGAGTTGTCGTTCGTAACAAAACAAGATCGTATCTAAGGAGAGTTATCATACTTATATAGATGCCATGGCGCCATTTACTTCCTGGTTCACACATGGACCAAATAAACGCGTTATTAGTCGATTTTCCGACGGTAAGTGTTATTATTGGTAAATTACACATACTATAATTACACATGTCAATGTATTGAAATGCTGTGTGATAATGTAGAGTTAAATTCCTACGAAAGCAAGTTTTTAAGTGTTGTGTCATGTGATATCGCGTGAGGACCGACACTCTTGTTAGATCACCAGCGGGATTATGCAAAACACAATAGTTCTTTTCAGTTATAACGTGGAGCAGTAGGTTTTCATTTAAAGGGATATTTATATACTCACCAACTTTATTGAAAACTTGTGCAAATCACAGTCCCTGTCTGACAGGCATTCATATTTGTTGTACATCCATGATACGCGCATCCTTTTCTAATCTGAACCCACAGTGGTGAGAGCCGAGAAGTTTTCAAACGCAACGTCTTTACCCTCTCGACCACAGATGCACTTATCATGGGTGAGCCATATATGCCCCCCACTTCACTCCCCACACCAAGTGTCAAACCCTTAAATTTCTGCAAGTATACTGGTAGTTTAAACTGTGCTTGCCAGAGTGTTTTTTTTTTGCAGGGGTGGAGTAAAATTTTAATAACCCAGCAATCAGTGGTTCCAGTCTCAATGGTGCCAGTGCGTATCATCTCTGTGCCTAAGGGCATGACAATTCCGTTATCAGAATCAGTTAAAATGGAAAATATTAATAAATTATCAATACCATGTATCCGCGAAACACGTAAACACGTATATGAATCTATCTGATAGCGCCTTAAAACACAATTCAATTCTATCTGATAGTAATAGTTGGAGAACGGTTCCCAACTTCCTAAATTCCTATCCTTCCCATCGCCCTGGTTCATCTCTAAATATCCCAAGAAATGGTTCTGATGAGCGTTTAGTAATAATTCAATTCATATTTGTATATTTAACTATAATTACACTATCCAGTGTTAAACAATAAAACATGAGGTGTCTGATTTGGTAATTGGAATATTGCTAGTTACTTCTTTTTAGTGAATAACACAAACACATCATTTCAAGTGATCAATTGATATGCATCTCACTCACAATGTTCATGATTTAGTGTCCCAAATTCAATTCATATTCAAAAAATAATATTTGCTTTATATACATTGTTTTTATCTAACCTTAAATAAGCATGTTATGACAAAAAAAAATTATTTTTTTTTCAGTGTCTGAGCATGTGTAAGCTGTAAGAATTGTGACATGGTCTTGAAAGTGATATTGTCTTGGAAATATCATGGTGACATGATATTGTCTTCTTTGATGAACAATTGGTATGCAGTTTAGCTTTTAACTCAAGTATTTTTAATTTTTTAAAGTTGTTTTTCAACTTATTTGAATCTATAAATATGTTTATTTATAAACAGACTACATTAGAAAAACTTGCATGTCAGGGTTACACCTGGGTACAAACAGTATATTGAGATCAGTGTGTCATGTGTCAGAGAAAAACACTCTTCAAATATTTTCTCAAAAGAATGAAATGGGTTGAAATGTGCACCAATGGTGTACATGATTATAAAAGTGTACATGAGTAATGTTTTCAATTTTATAAGAATAATAATGAAATATAACAGTTTAATACAGTAAATTATTTCACATATGAATTATTATATTGTGTATTTTTTTATGTAAAACAAATGTGCAATTTAATTTTCAGTGTGCTGTGTTGGTGAATGCAAGGTCCGTGTTGCTGTGGCCAGTGTTATGACTACAAGTATTTGGAAATACTGTAAGTTCTATGTTTGTATGTCATTAGTATGATGTCATATAATCACTATATTTATATATTTTTCATGTAGTGTATGGTGTAAAGATGTTTTATTTTTAGTATGAGCATATAGATGCATATAATTGAGTCAAATACATGTACTAAAATGGTTAAATAGAAAAAGGAGACTATGAAAAGAAAATAATAGGCCAACATAGTCATATTCTAATGATTTCTAATCCATTTTGGCATGTGATGGCCTTTTACAAAGCTTACTTTAAAAATTGATATTGTTTTCAACAACCTCCAAGTGTTGTCATTTATAACTCCTTTGAATCTGAACACAGGTGGGCTTGTATTCATGATTTATTGTGTTATGGTATTCACAGTTCACAGCTTGAATATTTGTATATGGACTACATAAAATGGTGAAGTTCTCTTGGTGCTTTGATTGCATTTTATGTTTTATATGCAGCACTTTTTTTATACATTTCCAACAGGAAACAACATGAAGTATATTGCAGATTATTTCAATGGAGGACCAGTCCAGTGAACTACAGGCCTCCGTTTGGACAGAATTATACAAGACATGTCAGAAATAAGCAAGGGCACAGTGCAACTATTGACTATGAACCTACATGTATGAACTCAACAAGTGCAATTTGAAAGCTAATTGTGATATAATACATACCTTTTTTGGTGGAGTATACCACCATAGTTATGTTAATTAGGCCGATTATCAAACTTGGCCAAGCCATTGAGCCCATGTACAATTTCGACTAATGTTGGAGAACATTTCTTAACAATTACCAACGTTAAGAGTCCGTCCATCATAAAGTATGTGAATTTTTACTAAGGGGGCATAACTCTGGAAATACTGAGGCGATGGGGCTGTTTATTGCGCTTGGCCAAGACATTATACCCATATATACACTTTCACTAAGTTTGGAGAAGATTCAATACAAATTACACAAGTAAGAGTCCGGACAACATTAATGTTGTGAATGTTTACTATTCTAAAGGACATAACTCTAGAATTACTGAAGCGATGAGGCCAATTACAGACAGTTGCACAGACGGACGGACATGTTGTCAAAAACTGTGAATTTACTTCTCCTGGATACTCCTTATTTAGGCAAGACAGACATATGCGCCATTACATTTTTATGCAGAAGGAACTTATAAATGCGAATCAAGGGGAGGCGTGGTAATTTTAGTCAAAGACAACCTGAAACCAGAACCATTTATTTTTTAGACTCCTACAGCAGAAATTATATAGTGTTATAAGCACCATATAATTTCTGCTGTAAAGCAGTCATAAAAAGGCTTTCCAAAAAATAATGTGCTCACTGGTAGACATTGAACTTGATCAATGGATGTTTAGTTCATGCCTGGCATGTAGAAAGAATCACAATTTTCAAAATATGTTTTGTTCATTTTTTAGTTGCTTTAGAACTACTACTAGACACGGCCAGATACACAGCTGTTTTATAATACTTATAAATACTTGGAAGTGCATTTTCATTTGTATGGATTTTTGTATTAAAAATGTTCTGAAAGAAAGGAAGTTGTATTTAATACTGTACAACACTGTGGTTTTAAATTGAAAAGCCATGGGAAGGGGTTATGATTTGCCAAATGTATAATCTCGAGAAATCGCAATACCCTTAGACCAAAAATATTAAATAAGAGATTTACGTTTGAGAAACGTAATATTGTAAGTTGTCAGATTCGACTGTTAAAATTTATACATTACTGGTAAGAAATCAGATCAGTAAAGTATACGTTTCAACAGTCAAATCTGAAAATAGAGGAATAAATTTGTCCAGGGTAACTGTTCCCCCTACATGCTTCTAATATTTTTATATAAAAGTACATTACAAAAGAATATTAATATTAATATATCTTGGATAAAAGTGAAATTATATTTACAAAAACATTATTAGAAAGCATGTAGTATTGACAGCTCAATGGCAGGGGTATCATCGGAAGCCATCTGATTTGTTGTCACCAGATTTAGGACTATAATGTTATCTAAGCCTTAGTATACCTAAAGAAGCACTATATACAGCAATATTATTTTTTTAAAAAATACCTACCTACACACCACAAAAATTCTGGGTCGGGTAACTCCAAACAAACAATTTTTTAATTTAGGCCCCATCCAGTATTTTCAGAGGAGAAGTTGCTACAAAAAAGGTTTACAGACGGACAGACAGACGGACAGACAGAAAACTTCAATGTAAAACTTCAATATAAATTAACAAAGTGCAAAAGGTAGGTCAAGATATCGCTGTCATGTAGTTATCAACATTTGTAAAGTTTGAAAGCTCTAAGGCAACTGGTGTTGGAGAAATGGACTTAACAAACAACTTTGATGTAAAAAAACTTGAACGAAAAACTTTGATATAAATTAACAAAGTGTGAAAAGTAGGTCAAGGTCATTATTATTGACCTCATTTGGGTAGGAACATATTTCTGCCATATAGATGTAAGTGTGTATGAAGTTTGAAAACTGTACGGCTTTTGATATCTGAGAAATTGAAATAATAAACAAGAGGTCAATGACCTTGAAGCTCTACTGGCAGGTTCTGAAAGCTAGATCAGCTTTTCTGTGAAGTTTCATGTAAATCTGTCAAGTAGTTTCAGAGAAGTCGTTACAAGTTTTTATATATAACTCTATGTAAACAGAGATGGCCACTGGCAACCATGTTTAATGTGGAATCAAAATAATTTTCAACAAAAACCAACATCATGTCAAACTGACCATTTTAGAAAAAGTCTAAAATCAATATCAATTTTCAAGAAGTAGTTACTACAAATTTGTATTTTTAAAAATCCAATTTTAGCCATGGCGGTTTCATGAAAATCCTTCAAGTAGTTTCAGAGTAGTCGCTACAAGTATTTACTATAAAACTCTATGTAAACAAAGATTGCCGGCAGCCATGTTTAATGTCAAATCAAAATGATTTTCGACAAGGATCAGCATCATGTCATTTGCTGATCATTTTAGAAAAAGTCCCATATCAATATCACTTATAGTTTTCAAGAAGTAGTCGCTACAAACTTGTTTTTTAAAAATCTATTTTTAGCTTTGGTGGCCATCTTGGATTTCACAACAACATGAATTATTTGCTAGGATCAACTAGACTTCATGGGCAATATTTCTGAAAAGTTACATGAAAATCCATCCAGTAGTTTCAGAGGAGTAGTCGATACAAAAAAAACGTTTACGGACAGACGGACGGACGTACACAAAATCAGGCTTTGTGTGACTAAGACTTATGTGTCTGTTTTTTGTGTGTACGTTCGTACTCTGTGTGACTGTTTTTGACATTTTGTGTGTCGTTTTTACCATTTGAACACATTTTAGTCACACAAGTTCCCCTCCCCTTGTGTGACTGCATTTTTTTTATTGCTTTAAATGAAGAAATAGACTGTTTCCTGCGCATAGAGACATACTTGCTTGTGTGTCAGTCACACAAGAAAAAAAAGCCACACAAGTATACTTTATACATACAAAAATACACACAAATCGCTCCTGTAAACTCGGACGGACGGACAGATGGACGACGGACACCGCACCACGGCATAAGCTCTGCTTATCTTTGATCAGTAGGGCTAAAAACTTCAATGTACAAATGAGATGTACGGACGTGACGTTCAGATGTAACGTACATCCGGACAGAGAAGGGTAACACTATAATTATGCCCGCACCACTTCGTAGCATGGCGGGGCATAAAAATGCATTTATACAAATGAAATGCAAACGGAATGCAAACGGAGCGCAAAAAGAATAACAGTCGAAATGCAAACGCAATGCATTTTTGGAGTACTTAAAGCGCAACTGGGTATGTAATCCTGTGAAGTTTCATGAAAATCGGATGAAAAAACATAGGAGTTGAGCGGACAAGGTTTACATTCGAAAAATTTCAA
Source organism: Cyrtodaria siliqua (assembly GCA_037043455.1). NCBI lineage: Eukaryota > Metazoa > Mollusca > Bivalvia > Adapedonta > Hiatellidae > Cyrtodaria > Cyrtodaria siliqua. Next base: position 60,225 of record JAWPHD010002955.1, read on the forward strand.
AGCCCCATTACTCTGCCAAAAACATTCAACCGGAACGTCCTGATAATATGCGCTACTAAATATTATACTGATACTTCCTATGAAGATTAGAGAAAATCGGATGAAAATGTAGAAGTTGAGCAGACAAGGTTTCCATTTGAAAAACTTCAAAGTCCCGTAACTCCATCAAAATCATTCAACTGGAACCTCCCAACAATATGCGCTACTAGACATCATACTGATACTTCCTATGAAGTTTTGTGTAAATCTGATGAAAAACGTAGAAGGAGTTGAGCGGACAAGGTTTACCCTCGAAACACTTCAAAGTCCCGTAACTCCGCCAAAAATCATTCAAACAAAACCTCCCGATAATATGCGCTAATAGACATCATACTGATACTTCCTATGCAGTTTTGTGAAAATCGGATGAAAAACGTAGGAGTTAAGCGGACAAGAAAACGGGACAGACGTACATACGGACGGACGTATGTACGGACGGACATGACGGCAACTATATGCTCCCCGAAAATTTCGAGCAGCATAAAATGTTTTCTCGGGAGCATAAAAAGAACATGTTATTTATGATGAACAGCCCTTGATCTCAGAAATTAATCTGCTAGTATTATATATAAATACTCTATGAAAAACATACAAGGCAACACATCAAAATTAGGTTGTTTACAAATTGTTCAGATAAAACATAATGCATAACTCACTCGTGACACAAGTTCCACCATTCTGACCAGATCCATCACTATCATAGTAGTTGGATGAGCACTGACATATACCACCACCACTAGGATTGCTGCACTCAGCATTTGGTGTACCACAGGCATCTGGTCGTGGACATCCAGAACCAAGGCCGACCTCTGAAGAACAAAATTATAAAATTATTCAATTATGATGTAAAACGTATTTTAAACAGCTTAAATAATCTCATAAAGTAAAGAAGAAACTTGACAATTCCATGACAATTCTGTTTTCAAAGGGCTAGGCAATTGAAACTTACTGTAAATTGAAGGACATGAATTTTGTGTAAACTATTATGATTATAGCGATTGCTTGACAAATATAACACAATTAAATGTTGGACATTACAGCCAACCATCAAGGCAGGGATCAAACTTAATACTTTTAGTCACTTGCTGAAAAAAGCAAGCAAGTGTAAAGGTTTTCTACTTGCTATTTTAATCAAGGTACTTTCATTAATAATTTAAAACCTGATTCATTTGAGAAGGATTGCATTACATGTAATGAATGACAATTTCAAAATCAGCTAGATGCAGGAATGTAATAATGTATAATTATACTTACTTATGTCCACCTATTTAACTCAGATAAATATGTTCAGTGAATAAATGTAGACTGAGACCTAGTGCGTTTCTTTTATTACTAGATAAAGTAGCTATCTGTGCAGGGCTAAATGTTAAACTATATACTAGATAACTTTTTAAAAATAACAGCAATTGTGTATAACTTTTGTTAATACCGTTTGTGAACAACTATAAATCATACTTTGATCACAAGATCCTCCAGTAGTACCAGCTCCATTACTATCATAGTAATTCACAGCACACTGGCATGTGCCTGAACATATTGTGTTGTCGTCAATACACGGGCTTGCTGCCCCACAATTCTCGCCTAGGTCTGGCTCTGTAAGAAACAGAATATTGGAATCAAGTAGGTGGAAATTTTGTTAACTGGCTATTCAGCTCATACACTAGAGTCACCAAATGAACAAACGTACATGAGAGTTCTATGCCTTGCGGTTTCAGAAAAAGATATTTGTCTCTTTTTCCCTACATAACTCTATGTAAAACATGTGACTCCTGGAGCAGGGCCAAATCTGACACCAGGGTCACTATTTACACAAACTTGGTAGAGGATCATAAACTTATATTGCATGCAAACTATTAGACCTTTAGCTTTGTAGCTTCAGAGAAAAGTTATTTTTTTAAACATTCTGCTACATGCAATACATACTAAAGCAAAAAAGAAACGCAACTGTATTAATAATCAAATATCTTGGCGTGCATCAAATATCTTGATGTCCATTTAACTAAAAACTATAATTTTATTTCAACACACAGTATTTAGGTCTGCTATTAATATTTCGCTAGTTTTGTGCCGATCTGAATGTGAGATAAACGTTCATAAGCGAAACCAAGTATTACGTCATACAACGGGATAGCAAATACGAACAACGTATTCTGTAAAAAATGGTCCTGGCACGTATTCGGTTGTTAGGAGAAGCCCTTATGTTCAAGGTGGTTTCACAACGGTTTCATGGCGGTTTTTGCTGGGGTTCGGAAGCGTTGACGTAGGTGCTTGAGCCTGAACGTACTTGTTTAGGACAGCTGTTGGTCAATACAGCCTCTCTCAGACGTTGAATAGTCTTGTTATAGGGCATTCATGTATACAGCTATTTGACGGCGTCTTCATGCTCCTCTTTACGTAATCGTGGCATGAGGAAAACCTTGCTAAATTTGACAAAAACGCTGGGTTCTTGGTAAATGATGTTGTGCAACAAAATTAAGACAAGAAGTGACATTTGTTCCTGAGTACATATGCCCGGACCCGTGTATCGCGTGCATCTGATAAATTTTCAATCACTGGTATATTAATAAAAGATTATTTGAACAAATAAAAGATTATTTGAACAAATAAAAGTTCATATATACATATATATCTTTTTTTCTTAAGTATATATGAGCTCTATGCCTCATGGTTTCAGAGAATACTATTAAAGGCGAAGGACTATTGAATTTACATTTCCATCATTCCGTCGCCAATTTTGCTTTCGACAAATAATTTTAATATTTAAAATCCAATCTTGATGAAATTTTAGAACAATGTTTATGGCCATAATAACTAGTACCAGTGTGATAACCAGCCAGATCGCACCTATAAAACCAGAGTTATGTCCCTTGGATTTTTGAATATTTTGTTGTTTACGTTCAATAACTTTAACATTTATAATCTTATCTTGATGAAACTGTAGGACAATGTGTATGACCATAACATCTAGGTCAAGTTTAATAACCAGCCAGATTGCAGTTATAGCCCTTGGAATTTTCAAAATTGACTTATTTCCTACCAACTAATTTAACATTAATTTATAATCTGATCTTGATGAAACATTAGGACAATTGTTATGGCCATAATATCAAGGAAAAGTTTGATAGCCAGCCAGATCGCATCTATAATGCCAAAGTTATGGCCCTTGGATTTTTCAAATTTATTATGTTTGCGGTTTCCTCTCAATTACTTTAACATTTATAATCCAATTTTTATAAAACTTAGAGTAGTGTTTATGGGCATAATATCTTGATTAAGTGCGACAACCAGCCAGACTGCTCAGTAAATTTAACATCATGATGAAACATGGGGACAATGTTTATGGTAAATTTGATAACCAGCCAGAACGCAACTATCATGCAGGAGTTATAGCCCTTGGGTTTTTTAAAACTGAAGGTTTTTGTGGTTTTTGCTGAAAAACTTTAACATTTATAATCTAATCTTGATGAAATTTTGGTTTGGTGTTTATGGGCATAATATTTTGGCCAAGTTCGATAAACAGCTAGCTTGCACTTATCATACCGGCCGGAGTTATGGCCCTTGGATTTTTGAAAACTGATTCTGAAAATATTTTTCTATTTTTAGTAATGCGACATTGACCTTGACCCCAGTGACCTCAAATGCAATCCCAAGCTTCCTTTCCATATAAGCTACCTACACAGCAAGTTTCGACACAATATCTCACTCCTAACAAAAGTTACTGAATGGAACCCATTTTGTTAGTTTTAGAAACGGCGACCTTCACATTGAAACCATTAAACTGAAATGCATCACAAGCTTCATTTTCAAGTAAGCTACCTATACAGTAAGTCTCATCGCAATATATCACTCCAAACAAAAGTGAATGAGTGAAAACCTTTTCTCTATTTTTAGTAACTTTGACCTTAATCGTGAACCCAGTGAGTTGAAGTGCAATCCCAAGCTTACATTAAATACAAGCTTACTACATAGAAAGTTGTGTTGCAATAGCTCATTCCTAACAACAGTTATTGTGCGAAAACATTTTTCTATGTTTACTATTCCAATGGCATAACTCTGAAATACTGAGGCGAAGGGGCTGATTATCATACTTAACCGAGACATTGTGCCCACCTACAATTTAACCAAGTTTGGAAAATATTGGATTTTTTGTGTGAATTTTTCTTTTCCACGGGCAATAACTCTGGAATTACTGAGGCCGCAGGGCTGATTATCGACCTTGGACGAGACATTGTGCCCATATACAAAGTAACCAAGTTTATAGAAGATTGGATAAAAATTACCCAAGTTAGAGTCCAGACATTATAAATTTTGTTAAGTTTTATTATTCCAAGGGGCGTAACTCTGGAAATACTGAGGCAATGGGGCCGACAAAGAGGCCTATTATCGATTTTGCAAAAAGATTGTGTCCATATACAATCTGCCCAAGTTTGGAGATTAGATAAGAATTACCAAAGTAAGACATTATTTTCATGAAATTTTACAATTCCAAGGGACATAACTCCGGAACCATTGCGCCCATGTACAATTTTGACTAATATTGGAGAAAATTTGCTAACAATTACCAGCGTTAGATTCCGTTCATCATAAAGTATGTGAATTTTTACTAAGTGGGCATAACTCTGGAAATACTGAGGCGATGGGGCTGATTATTGCGCTTGGCCAAGACATTCTACCCATATATACACTTTCACTAAGTTTGGAGAAGATTGAATACGAATTACACAAGTAAGAGTTCGGACAACATTAATTTTGTGAATGTTTACTATTTTAAGGGACATAACTCTGGAATTACTGAAGCGATGAGGCCGATTACAGACAGTTGCACAGACGGACGGACATGGTTAACACTATAGACCATTCCACCATTCTTCGAAAAAGCCTATCAGTATCACTTACAGTTTCCAAGAAGTAGTATGGATCAACTAGACATTATGGGCAACATTCCTGTAAAGTTTCATGAAAATCTATCCAGTAGTTTTTACTGATAGATGGATGGACAGACAGACAAAAGGACAGACGGACAACTCCCAATCACATAAGCTCTGATTTAGTGAAAATTGGTTCGACTCTGATGTCAAAAACTGTGAATTTACTTCTCCTGGATACTCCTTATTAAGGCAAGCCAGACAAATGCGCAATTACATTTTTATGCAGAAGGAACTTATGAATGCGAATCAAGGGGAGGCGTGTTAATTTTAGTCAAAGACAACCTGCAACCAGAACCATTTATTTTTTATGACTCTTACAACAGAAATTATATAGTGTTATAAGCACCATATAATTGCTGCTGTAAAGCAGTCATAAAAAGGCTTCCCAAAAAATAAAATGTGCTCACTGGTGGACATTGACCTTGATAAATGGATGTTTAGTTCATGCCTGGCATGTAGAAAGAATCACAATTTTCAAAAAAAAAATGTTCATTTATTTTTAGTTGCGTTCAAATATGTTAAGTTATTTTGCCCCATAATATATGATAGTTAGTATACTATTTTCTCAAGTAGCGTTGTAGTTCAGTGGATAGAGCAAAGCACTTGCAATCAGAAGGTCATGTGTTCGAGCCATGAAAGAGGCTAACTTTTTTTTTCTGTAAAAATTACTGTTACCTGTGTATAGGTATGATGTGCACTGGTCGATGTATATACAGTAAATGATTTCCTGCGCTATATTTGCTCGCTTAAATACCCGATTTCGATATGAGCTGGTGAACATGAAGTTACAAATAAAGATACCACTAATGGTTTTAGAGAAGTAGTCGCCACAAAATTGTCTTTTATAAATCTATTTTTAGACATGGTGGCCATCTTGAATTTTAGGCCAACCTGATTTTTACTTAGGACTGTGGGATTGATCTACTAAAAGCGTTGTGTTAGGTTCGTACCTTTATTATCAATGATCAACAACAAATATGAGAAGTGACGTTAACGGAATCTACGTCACGTCCAATACAGCGCGTCAATACAAGTGTTTACAACATTCTCCGGGCCTCGAAAAGTTAATATAATCCTTTAAATCACTGAAACAGTCACTGAATGTCTCTTATATCACTTCCAATGGATAAAGTTTCACGAGTGGTCTTGATGTAAGTCCACTGGTAGTACGGATCATGGCTGCTCGTGTCAGACCATCGTTCCCGGTGATAAGCTCTGTAACAACCCCAATCTTCCAGCGTAGCCTTGGTGTTATATCATCGTGGACTTTGACGACATCACCGATTTTGATCGTCTGCTGATTGTTACCGGTCGTCTGATGGTGCTCTCGTAGACTTGTGGTACTCCCGTTTCCAGCGCTTCTCGGAAATGGCTGATCAACGTCGCCTGGGCTCTGGCGCGTTTCGAGACGTCTGAGCGGCCGCCCAGATCTGGAGTAGCATTGTCCGGAACATCTCTGTATGGTAGACTGGTTACTTTGCGCCCATAACGTAGATGTGCTGGTGTAAGAGGTTCTAGATCACCTGCATCGGAAGTGACGTACGTTAGCGGTCGATCGTTCATGACTGCTTCGATTTCTGTCATGACTGTCTGCAATGTCTCGTAGCTGACGAAAGCTCGTCCTAATATCTTCTTGATTGTAGTCTTCGTTAGACCAATCAGACGTTCCCACCAGCCACCAAACCACGGAGCTTGTTTTGGTATGACTGCCATTGGGTACCATGGTTACTGAGTGCTTCTCGAATTATCGTTGACTGGAACAGTAGTCGAAATTGGGTTGAAGCAGCGTTGAACGTCGTTCCGTTTTCCGATATCATGATGCGCGGTAATGACTTCCGGCTGGAAAATCGTCTGAACGCCAGCATGAAGGATTCTTCGGACAGATCAGGTACAACTTCAAGGTGAACTGCTCTGGTTGATGCACAAGTAAACAGGCAGATGTATACCTTCGTTTCACTTCCGGTTCTATTCCGTATGTAGAGGGCCCCAGTGAAGTCAACTCCAGCGACGGTGAACGGTACAGTGTCCTCTACTCTGTTCTTTGGCAGCGGTGGTGGATCAGGAGCAGGATATGGTCTGCCACTGGTTTTCCGGGAAATGGCGCACTTTCGGAGTACAGACTGGACATACCGGCGTATAGTAGGAATCCAGTACTTCTGGCGTAGATGTGTGACGGTAGAACTCACTCCGGCATGTAGTTGACTAACGTGGGCATTGAGTACTATTAGGCGAGTTAAGGAAGGTCTTGAAGGTACGGAAATTTCGTCAAGCATCAAGTGGTGCATTGTGAATTCTCCCGCCACAGCAAATGTCCCCAGGGTCATCAATAAACAACCTGAGCTGCTTGACAAGTGGTAAGCGTCTTCCGTTGGACTTCATGCTCTCAATCTCATCATGGTATGTTGTGGGTTGGCAGCTACAGAGCCACATCTTCTCTGCAACGTTTAGTTCCTGTACGGTCAAAGGTTCGAGTCTTGATGATGTTCTGCCATTTTTGCAGTTGTATATGAATCTGTGCAGTAACTCTGAGCAACTTCCTGTACCAGCTGAACTTCTGGATGTGAAGTACGTTGTAAATTTCCGATATGAATGTCGGGTGTGTAGTAGTGGGTGGGACATACGGGTGGTGTTATTGGCAATCTTCAGTCATCGTTGTTAGCGTTGAGACATCGTTTTACTCCCAATATGGCCACTTGGAATTATCACTCAGCCAATCAGGTGCTCTCATCCAAAGATTGCTTTTCTTAAACTGTGATGAAGTGATTCCAGGTGTAATTAGGTCTGCGGGATTTTCGACTGTAGGGCAGTATCTCCACTTCTGCTTCTCCGTCAAGTCATGTATTTCCTTTACTCGGTTTGCAACAAATGTTTTCAGTGGATTTGATGTGTGTAACCATTAGAGAACAATCTGGCTATCTGACACACTGATGGACTGTTGTACATATCTGGCAAGTCGAGCACCCAGGACGGCGGCCATTTCCAATCTGTGTAGTGTAAGTTCCTTCAGTGCAGCCACGCGGGTCTTCACCATAACTAATGCAGAGGTGTTGTCCGTGTACAAGCAAGCTGTAGCGCCATATGCCCAGACATTTGCGTCAGCAAACACGTGGAGAACTGATTCGTCTGTTGCACTACAAATGTCGTCTGATGTCGATAAATATCGGATGTAGTGTCTCTGGAATCTATATGAAGACGCATCGTTCAAGTCGTATGCAAGTTCGCACCATCGTTGTTGAAAGTCCATTGGAAGTGGTACATCACAGTCGAATTTCTGTTGCCAAATGTCTTGCATAAGGATCTTTGCCCGAATTGTGACAGGGCTGAGGAGTTCCAGCGAATCATACAACCTTGACGTCTGTTGGAGAATTTCTCGTTTGGTGATGTCTCCAGCTTTGGGTATAGGTCTTTGTTGTAGAAATAACTCGTCGGTTTCTGCATTCCATAGCAAACCAAGGACTTTAGTGATCTGGTCGTCATCGAGGACATCTACTTTAGCGGCTAGGGTACGTAGACGGCAACTGTTGGAGTTCCACGAAAGCAGGTTGAACCCAGCAGACGACATCAGGTCACGTGTATCCCGGAAGTAAGCAAGAACGTCTGCTTCATCAGTAAAACTTGATAATATGTTATCAACATACAAGTCTCTCCTCAGGATTTCACTTACCCATACTGCCTCGTTGCCATCTAGGTGTTTCAGCAACGTGGCATTCAATATGAATGGGGAACATGTCGCTCTAAATAAGACAACCTTGAACCGGTGAGTCATCAGTTCACTGTCTGGGTTTCTTGGATCACTCAGCCACTGACATTTCGTGAAGTCGCGCGTGTAAAATTGCCTTTCTATATCAGTTGAAACTGCATACTTGTTTAGTCTAAATCGCATAAGAATACTTGTTAAGTCTTTCAGCTCCGGCGGTGTTGATTGTAAACAATCGTTCAAGCTCGGCGAATAATGTGTCTGGCGACAGCTGCAGTCGTACATTATACGAGTCTTTCTTCATGCCATGATGTGGTATGTAGTGAATGCTCTGAGTAGTGTTGTCATCCTGCACCTTCTCTATAAACCCCCTCTTCACCTGATCAGCAATGGTGTCGCCATATTTCTGTAGCAGTGTCGGTTCCTGGCTTAGCCGGAGAAGTGTTCTTTGTTCGCCGTCGGGTGATATTGTAGAAGAGGTGGATGATCCTGTCTCCATGGTAACTTGGCTGAATATCGACCATCTTTGAATGCAATGGACGTTTCTTGGTATTTCTCCAGGAAACCGGAAGTGGACTCTCTTCTGTGTGGGGTTGATTCCCAGTGACTCCAGTTTCCAAAATCTTTCTAGATCACACGTCTCTGGGGGTGATGAGATAATGTTCATGACGCAGTTCATTGACGAGTGATGGGATGCCACTGGAAGTGGGCCGGAAAGGAGGTAGCCAATCTTCGACTTGACTGCTGTGGGTCTAACGATCGCCTCTAATGACATGATTCTGAACAATTTCTCAGTATTTATCGGCATCGACAAGTAGAGAAATCTCCAATGACTCTTCGTCTGTTACTGGATGGGCTAGCTTTAAGCCACAGAGATATGGAAGTTACGTCACAGAATGCTGCAGGTTATGCAGGGGTACAGCAATTTGTGGAACTACAAGGATGTTGATTGGAATCTTTTCTCCATTGTCTGTGGAAAGGTAAACAGTAGCAGTGTCGATGTGCCTCACGTTCTGTGTGTTGGCTCAGATATACGACGCTAGTTCCGTTTCGTTCTAGTTGCAATATGTCTACCATACTCTCAGTTATGAAGGATCTCTGGGCTCCTTTGTATAACAATATGTTGGCGTCGGCACAGCATCTGTCGGAACATACCTGAGCAACGGCAGTCTTCAGTAGCACGTTCGGCCTCGGCTGTGTTGTAGAATGCAATATGTCGGAATGACCTGTGGCACCAGAAGTAACGGACTCGGAGGTAGTAGTAGTAGTAACACTTGCATCTGGCGTAGATTGTGCGGATTGGCAGTCACAATGCTGGTGTGGTGTTTCCGTCGGCAATGGCGGCAACAGAAGTTGGAGCGGCAAGACGTAACTTGGTGATTTCCGAGACAATTAAAACATAAAAGTTTCTGATTCACAATTTCCACGCGAGAAGTTACTGAAGTTACCTTCCTACACTCGTTGGCTTGGCGAGGTCCTCTGCAAAACGGGCATACCTTGCTCTGTGGTCTGTGGTTCGTACTTGCTTGCTTGTTATTGGGTACCTTGGGTTTGGACCTGGAACCAGCGAAGAATGAAGCGGTGGCATCGTGCGCTTCCATTCTCTCGATTGGTGGCCTGCTTCCATGATGCTGATCTCTTTCTTCAGTGCTTCTCTCAGGGTCGGAAGCTGCCAGTTGCTGTCACCATGGTCGCGCGTCATGTTACTTCTGATCTCCGCCGCAAATTGCCGTAAGAGTCCTGGCAATGTCCTAGTGATTCCAGTCCCCTGATGTATGATTCCAGCTTGTCACAGAAGGTATGTCAACTATGGATGTTTGTAGTAAGGCATGGTAAATCCAGCAATGCCTGCATGTACGCACTCACAATATTGTGCGGCTGACCAAAGCGCTCTCGTAGAAGATCCACTGATTTTGTGTAGTTAGCTTTGATAATTGGGAAACCGTCTATAGCACGGGCAGCGGCGTCTTCCAAAACGGATTTTAAGTAGCTGAACTTCTGTACATCAGGTAACATGGGGTTTTCGTGGATACGTGATTCAAATGAATCCCAAAACGTCTGCCAGAGTAGAATGTTACCGTTGAAGGTCGGTAGGGTCAATTTCGGAAGCCGGTGCTGTGACATTGTGGATGTTGCCGACGGCTGCGTCTGTGAACTTACGTGTCTCTGAATACTATGCTGATTTTTATCATGGGAAATCGGTGTATCTATATTCTCTGTATAAAATGTTACCTGATCGGTTCCCTGTGTAATGAACTCTCGTCGTACTTTGCGAATTTTCTCCTCGAGATCCAGCATGTATTCCTCGCTGTCGATGATCTCTGTCTCAATATCAGCAACATCAGTCTGGGATAGAAACTTTTCATTCAGTGCTTGATGGTTGCTGCCTTCTCTGTTAGTACGTCGAGTATAACGCTGATTTCCTCTGAAGAAATTTTCTGAAGTTGTCACTCTGCTTGTTTGCGATAAGCCTCTCTCGTGGAAATAAGTTTCTGCAGGTTCATTGTGTACTTATTTCAAAGCGGTTTGGTCACGGCATCAAAATGTGGGAGTGTTATTACTAAAAGTGTTGTGTTCGGTTCGTACCTTTATTATCACTGATCAACAACAAATATGAGAAGTGACGTTAACGGAATCTACGTCACGTCCAATACAGCGCGTCAATGTTACGTACAATACAGTGTGTAATACAAGTGTTCACAACAAGGACCAACTAGACATTAAAACCAATATTCCTATATTCCTAAATATTATGGTTTATTATGCAACATTACCTATGCAACATTATAATTTCATTCAATTTTATCCTACTCTAAAGAATAGATCTTTAAACAGCTTATAACAAGAGCTGTCGGAGAAAAGCGCAGCTCGACTATTCGATTTTTCAGAGAATAATACATTTATAGCTAGTATATACCATCAGAAAACAAGGCTACAACAATGTGGGGTGGGGTTGGTAGCACAACATAACTATGTGTAAGAACTGACCAAAACTACACAGAAATATGAAAAAAAATAAAAAAAATAGAGTTTTGAGTGGGGTGCGGGGTGGGGGTGGGAGAGAGGCGGGGGTGGATGGTGGGGGGAGTGGGGGTGGTGAGGGCAACATATATGTGTAAGAAGCTATGTAATAATTCACCAAAACAACACAAAAATATGAAGAAACAAGAGGTCAATGACCTTGAAGCTCTACTGATTGATTTTGATTTCAGGAAGTAGTCGCTACAGACTTGTTTTTTGAAAATCTTTTTTTAACCGCGGCGGCCATTTTGAATTTCCGGCCGACCTGAAATTTTGCTAGGATCAATTAGACATTAAGAGCAACATTCCTGTGAAGTTTCATGAAAATCCGTCAAGTAGTTTCAGAGAAGTATTCGCTTCAAGTTTTCATTATATAACTCTATGTAAACAAAGATGGCCGCTGGCAGCCATGTTTAACGTCAAATCAAAACGATTTTCGACAAGGACCAACACCATGTCATACTGATCATTTTAGAAAAAGTCCCATATCAATATCTCTTATAGTTTTGAAGAAGTAGTCGCTAAAACTTATTTGTTTTAATTCTATTTTTAGCTGTGGCGGCCATCTCGAATTTTTCTAGGATCAACTAGACATCAAGAGCACCATTCCTGTGAAGTTGCATGAACATCCGTCAAGTAGTTTCAGAGGAGTAGTCGCTACAAGTTTTTACTATGTAACTCTATGTAAACAAAGATGGCCGCTGGTAGCCATGTTTAACGTCAAATCAAAACGATTTTCGACAAGGATCAACATCATGTCATGCTGATCATTTTAGAAAAAGTCCCATATCAATATCACTTATAGTTTTCAAGAAAAAGTCGCTACAAACTTATTTTTTAAAAATCTATTTTTAGCTGTGACGGCCATCTTGAATTTTTGGCAGATCTGAAATTTTGCTAGGATCAATAAGACATCAAGAGCAACATTCCTGTAAAGTTTCATGAACATCCGTCAAGTAGTTTCAGAGGAGTAGTCGCTACAAGTTTTTACTATATAACTCTATGTAAACAAAGATGGCAACTAGCAGCCATGTTTAACGTTGAATCAAAACTATTTTTGACAAGGATCAACATCATGTCATGCTGATCATTTTAGAAAAAGTCCCATATCAATATCACTTATAGTTTTCAAGAAGTAGTCGCTACAAACTTGTATTTTAAAACTCTATTTTTAGCTTTGGCGGCCATCTTGGATTTCACATCAACATGAATTTTTGCTAGGATCAACTAGACTTTATGGGCAACCTTTCTGTAAAGTTTCATGAATATCCATCTAGTAGTTTCAGAGGAGTTGTCGCTACAAATAAAAGTTTACGGACAGACAGACGGACAGACGGACGGACGGACGGACGGACAGACGGACAGACGGACAGACTAACGCCGCACCACGGCATAAGCTCTGCTGATCTCTGATCAGTAGAGCTAAAAATCTGTTTTTAGCTGTGACGGCCATCTTAAATTTCTGGCAGCTCTGAAATTTTGCTAGGATCAATTAGACATCAAGAGCAACATTCCTGTAAAGTTTCATGACAATCCGCCAAGTAGTTTCAGAGAAGTAGTCGCTACAAGTTTTTACTATATAACTCTATGTAAACAAAGATGGCCGCTGGCAGCCATGTTTAACGTTGAATCAAAACGATTTTTGACAAGGATCAACATCATGTCATGCTGATCATTTTAGAAAAAGTCCCATTTCAATATCACTTATAGTTTTCAAGAAGTAGTCGCTACAAACTTGTATTTTAAAACTCTATTTTTAGCTTTGGCGGCCATCTTGGATTTCACATCAACATAAATTTTTGCTAGGATCAACTAGACTTTATGGGCAACATTTCTTTAAAGTTTCATGAATATCCATCAAGTAGTTTCAGAGGAGTTGTCGCTACAAATAAAAGTTTACGGACAGACGGACAGACGGACGGACGACGGGCGCCGCACCACGGCATAAGCTCTGCTGATCTCTGATCAGTCGAGCTAAAAATAATTAAAAAATCGAGTTTGTGTGGGGAAAGGGTAGAGGCGGGGGGTGGGGAAGGCAACATATATGTGTAAGAATTGACTAAAACAACAAAGAAATATGTAAAAAAAAACAAAAAAACTTTCAAGTGTGGGGGGTGGTGGTGGGGGTGAAAGGGTGGGGGTGAGAAGTGGGGGTGGGCGGGGAGGGGGCAACATATATGTGTAAGAATTGACAAAAGTTTCAAGTGCGGGGTGGTGGGGGGTGAGAGGCGGGTTGTGGGAGGGACAGCAACATATATGTGTAAGAATTGACTAAAACAACAAAGAAATATGTAAAAAAAAAAAAAAAAAAAAAGTGGAGGGGGGTGGGGATGGGGGGGTAGGGGAGGGGGGAGGAGGGAGCCCATGCCCCAATATGGGTGAAGTAATAAGATGCATAATGCTATAACAAATCCCAAACCAAATTTATAGCTATATACATGCTTACATGCAAACCTAGATCTGCCTTTATTGCACATTTTATGGGCCATCACAATTTGGGTTCCATGGGAGCCCAGAATTTGCAGAAGACCAAATTACTTATCCATCCCTTTACAACATACTATAAGGAAACCAATTCCAAAATTTAGTTCAGCTAGGACATGAAATGTAAGAGATATAGACATGTAAACACAGCTTACACGCAACATTTGATGTGAAACAGACATATTTTAAGGGCTATCAGAATTTGGGTTCCATGGGAGCCCAGGGGTTACAAGAACCAAAATTACTTAAGCAGCCCTTATGATAATGCTATAAGGAAGCTAATGGCCAAATTTGGTTGTGCTAGGGTAAGAATTGTAAGAGATATAGACTTGTAAACACAGCTTACACTCAAAATTTGATGTGAAATGGGGCACATTTTATGGGCTATAATAATTTGGGTTCCATGGGAGCCCATGGGTTACAGGAACCAAAATTGCTTATGCATTCCTTAAGATAATGCTATCAGGAAGCCCATGAACAAATTTGGTTGTGCTACGATAAGAAATGTAAGAGATATAGACGTGTAAACACAGCTTACACGCAAACCTTGATGTGGGACACCGACGACGGGGTGATTACATAAGCTCTCTTATTCTTCGAATAGTCCAGCTAAAAATGTCATGCTACCACAAATTTTAATTTTAAAGCAGCTATATCAATTAAATCCCTGCACACTTACATCAACCTTAGTATATTCTATTTTCTGCTCAAAATCACAAATGAAATGATCTGTATTCAGAAATATAGCAGGTGTGTGATCAGGTAGGTCATGTTATGCAATTTCGCTTGAGAATTATGTCTCCCCAAAACAAGTAGATTTGCTCTGGTCTCAGGTCATGGTTGGAAAATCAGAAGTAAAATAAAATCTTAAAATCAAACAATTTCTTTTCAATCTTTTTCTGGGACCCAAAAACACAAAGGAGTCTTAATCCTTACCCTTCTATGAGTGTTTAATGCACTGTTCTTTTTTTTTTAAATCTGGACCAATCCATTTATAGTACAAAGGGGTGTTTCGATTAAAAAACTGATGAGCACCCAGACTGTGTAAACCCTGATCAGCCTGCAAGATGTCGTGCCAGTCATTTAGGTAAACGTTCCAAATCAATATCACTTATGTTTTTTGAGCAGAAATCACAACAAAACCGCATTTTTAAAATCAATTTTTAGCCATTGCGGCCATCTTGAATTTCCGACCGACCTGAATGTTTCCTAGGATCAGCTAGACATCAAGAGCAACATTCCTGAGAAGTTTCATGAAAATCCATCAAGTAGTTTCAGAGGAATAGTCGCCACAAGTTTTTCGTATATAACTAACTCTATTTAAACAAAGATAGCCGCTGGCGGCAATGTTTGACATCGAATCAAAATGAATCTTGGTTAGGACCAAGAACGTGTCGCACCACTCATTTTGGTTTCAATTCAATTTCAGTTACAATTTTTGAGAAGTAGGCGCCACAAAGTCGCATTTTTAAAATCCACTTTTAGCCGTGGCGGCCATCTTGGATTTCCTACCAACCTGAATTTTTGCTAGGATCAACTAGACATCAAGACAAATATTCCTGTCAAGTTTCATGAAATTCCATCAGGTAGTTTCAGAGAAGTAGTCGCCACAATTTTCTCCTGTATAACTCTGTGTAAACAAACATGGCCACTGGCGGCCATGTTTGATTTCCAATCAAAATAAACTTCGGTCAGGACCAACTACATGTCATGGCAGTCATTTAAGAAAGGTTCCAAATTAATATCACTTTTTTTTTTGAGTAGTCGTCGTCATAAAATCACATTTTTAAAATCTATTTTTAGCCGTGGCGGCCATCTTAAATTCCGGCCGACCTGAATTTCTGCTAGGATCAACTAGACATCAAGAGCAACATTCCTGTGAAGTTTCATGAAAATCCGTCAAGCAGTTTTAAAGGACTAGTCGCCACAAGTATTTTCCTATATAACTCTATGAAAACAAAGATGGCCGCTGGCGGCCATCTTTGACATCGAATCGAAATGAATCTTGGTTAGGACCAAGTACATGTCGCACCAGTCATTTTGGTAAAGGTTCCAATTCAATATCACTTATGGTTTTTGAGAAGTAGTCCCACAAAATCACATTTTTTAAATCTATTTTTAGCCGGGGCGGCCATCTTGAATTTTTGGCTGACCTGAATTTTTGCTAGGATCAACTAGACATCAAGAGCAACATTCAAAAAAACTTTTACGCACGGACGGAAGATGTACGACGCACCACGACACAACCTCTTCTGATCTTTGATCAGTAGAGCTAACAAGAGGCCCAAGAGGGCCTGCGGATGCTCTACTGGCTCAAACGGATCTTATATCAAGAGTTGTCGTCATAAAATTCCCATTTGTACTTTTTTTTTAAAACATTGCAAAAATAAGAGGGTCAAGATGGCCCTAGATCGTTCACCTTGTAATCATGCAATAAGTCTGCTGTTACTAGTCTGGAATGGGTATTGTTCAATTTGTCCCACCTTCTTTTATGAATGAGATTTCATCAAAATGGGTGGGGGCTTTATATTAACATTCTAAACAAATCTGGTACAGATCAGATGAAGTAGCTACAGATTTAACAAAGCAAAATACAATGTAGCATTTTTCAAAAAATCAAGGGCCATAACTCTTTCGTTAATAACAAGATCTAGCTGGTTTTCGAACCTGTCCAAGATTGCATTGATATATTGCGATTTCCACAACTAGACACCATACTGTGGCTTCATGCCAAATTTCATAGAAATCCAACAAGGCGTTTAGGAGGTGTAGCGCCGACAAGAAATTTCAAGTAAAAATGTCAAGGGGCTGTAACTCCATCAAAAATCAACAAACCGGAAAAAAACGCAATACGTACAACTAGAAATCATACCAATGCTTCCTGCTAAGTCAAATTCCATTAAAAAAATAAAAATAAGCAAGAGGTCAATGACCTTGAAGCTCTACTGATATATTTTTGATAGCTAGGTCAACATTCCTGTGAAGTTTCATGAAAATCCATCAAGTAGTTTCATAGGAGTAGTCGCTACAAGTTTTCATTATATAACTCTATGTAAACAAAGATGGCCGCTGGCGGCCATGTTTAATGTCAAATCAAAATAATGTTTGACAAGGATCAACATCATGTCATACTGATCATTTTAGAAAAAGTCCCATATCAATATCACTTATAGTTTTCAAGAAGTAGTCGCTACAAACTTGTATTTTGAAAACATATTTTTAGCCATGACAGCCATCACGAATTTCCGGCCGACCTGAAATTTTGCTAGGATCAATAAGACATCAAGAGCAACATTCCTGTACAGTTTCATGAAAATCCATCGAGTAGTTACAGATAAGTAGTCGTTACAAGTTTTTACTATATAATTCTATGTAAACAAAGATGGCCGCTGACAGCCATGTTTAACATCGAATCAAAACGATTTTCGACAAGAACCAACATCATGATATGCTGATCATTTTAGAAAAGTCCCATATCAATATCACTTATAGTTTTCAAGAAGTAGTCGCTACAAACTTTTTTTTTGAAAATCTACTTTTAGCCGTGGCGGCCATTTTGAATTTCCGGCCAACCTGAACTTTTGTTAAGATCAATAAGACAACAAGAGCAACATTCGTGTGAAGTTTCATGAAAATCCATCGAGTAGTTTCAGAGAAGTAGTCGCTACACATTTTTACTCTACAAACTCTATGTCAACAAAGATGGCCACTGGCGCCCATGTTTAATGTCGAATCAAAATTTTCGACAAGGATCAACATCATGTCATGCTGATCATTTTAGAAAAAGTCCCATATCAATATCACTTACAGTTTTCAAGAAGTAGTCACTACAAATTTATTTATTTTAAATTTATTTTTAGCCGTGGTGGCCATTTTGAATTTCCGGCCAGCCTGAAATTTTTCTAGGATCAACTAGACATCAAGTGCAACATGACTGTGAAGTTTCATGAACATCCGTCAAGTAGTTTCAGAGGAGTAGTCGCTACAAGTTTTTACCATATAACTCTATGTAAACAAAAATGGCCACTGGCAGCCATGTTTAACGTCGAATCAAAATAATTTTCGACAAGGACCAACATCATGTCATGCTGATCATTTTAGAAAAAGTCCCATATGAATATCACTTATAGTTTTCAAGCACGACGGACAACTCGCCATCCCATAAGCGCTAAAAATGGAAATAATTAAAAAAATAAAAAAATAAAAAAAAATAATAATATTACGAAGGCGCACAAAAAAAGACTCTCCTGCAACAAAAAAAACAACAAAAAAACAAAAGGCCCAAGAGGGCCTGTGAACGCTCTACTGGCTCAAGATAAAGTTTATGTATAAGGGGCAATAAGACTTTCAAAAATCATTCAACCAGAACATGGCAATGACAGGTGCAACTAGGCTTAGTACTGATCATTCTCGCCAAGATTCGCTGAAATCTGGCAAAGAGTTCAGAAGAGACTAATCTGGACAAAGTTTGTGTATTAAAACATTTAAAGGGTCACAACTCTGCCAAAAATCATTCAACCGAAATATGGCGATGATATGCACAACTAGGCTTGATACTGATCAACCTTGTCAAGTTTCGTCTATATCCAGCCAGGGGTTCTGGAGAACTAGCCCGGAAAAAATTGTGGTATCAAAATCCTTTAAAGGGCCATAACTCTGCCAAATATCTGTAAACCGGAACGTGACGATGACATTCACAACTAGGCTTGGTGCTGATCATCCCTGAAAAGTTTCATTGACATCTGGCGAGGGGTTCAGGAGAAGTAGATCAGACAAAGTCTGTGTATTAAAACCTTTAAAGGGCCATAATTCTGCAAAAAAAAACATTCAACCGGAATACGGCAATGATCTGCACAACTAGACATGCCTGATCATCCCTAAACAGCTTCGTTTAAATCCGGCCAGGGGTTCAGGAGAACTAGTCAGAACAAAGTTTGTGTATTAAAACTTTAAAGGGCTATAACTCCGCCAAAATCATTCAAAAGGAACATGGTGACTATGTACAACTAGGCTTGGTACTGATCATCCCTGCAAAGTTTCAATGAAATCCGGCCAAATGAAGGCCCTTTCGTCTTAATGAGGCCAAGATATAGCATATTTCAGAAAATCAAGGGCCATGACTCAGATGTAAATGGTTCAATCTGGATGGTTTTCGAACTTATCCAAGCTTTCATTGATATTAACAATCTGGTAAAGTTTCTTAAAGATCGGATAAAACATAAAGGCCCTATCGTCTTAACAAGGCAAAGTATAGAATTTTTAACTAAATCAAGGGCCATAACTCCGCAGTTACTGGTCCATATCGATCTGGCTGGTTTTTCGAACTTGACTGAGCTTTCATTGATATTAACAATCTAGTAAAGTTTCATTAAGATCGCATGAAAAATGAAGGCCCTATCAACTTAACGATGCAAAATATAGCATTTTAAACTAAATCAAGGGCCATAACTCATCTGTTACTGGTCCGATCTGGCTGGTTTTCGAAACTGTTTGAGCTGTCATTAATATAAACAATCAGGTAAAGTTTTGTAAAGATCAGATGAAAGATGAAGGCCCTATCGAATTAATGAGGCAAAATATAGCATTTTTAACTAAATCAAGGGCCATAACTCCGCTGTTACTGGTCAGATCTGGCTGGTCTTCGAAATTGTTCGAGCTTTCATTTATATAAACAATCTGGAAGTTTGGTAAACATCAAATGAAAGATAAAGGCCCTATCGTCTTAACGAGTCAAAATATAGCATTTAGCTGGTTTTTGAACTTGTTTGAGCTTTCATTGATATTAACAATCTGTGCAAGTTTCTTAAAATGAAATAATAAATGAATGTGCTATAGTACTCTAGTTCACAAGGCAGAAAATGGCATTTTTCAGAAAAAACAAGGGCCATACTGGGTGTTACTGATCCAATTTAGCTGATTTTCGAACTTGTCCAAGCTATTATTGGTATTAACAATCTATGCAAGTTTGGTAACGATCAAATAATAAATGAAGGTGTTAGAGCGTTCACAAGGCAGAAAATAGCAATTTTCAGAAAAAACAAGGGCCATAACTCCGGCGTTACTGATCCGCTTTTGGCTGGTTTTCGAACTTGTCCGAGCTTTCATTGATATTAACAATCTGTGCAAGTTTGGTAAAGATCAAATAATAAATGAAGATGCTAGAGTGTTCACAAGGCTTAATATGGCAATTTTTAGCAAAACAAGGGCCATAACTCCTTTGGCAAGTAGAGCTAAACAATGAAGGCCCTATCGTCTTAACGAGGCAAAATAGAGCATTTTTAACTAAATCCATGGCCATAACTGTGATGTTACTAGTCCGTTCTGGCTAGTTTTCGAACATGTCCAAGATTTCATTGATATTAACATTCTGCTAAAGATTGGTAAAGATCGGATGAAAAAGAAGGCCCTATCATCTTAACGAGGCAAAATATAGCATTTTTAACTAAATCAAGGGCCATAACTCTGCTGTTACTGGTGCGATCTGGCTGGTTTTCGGACATGTTCAAGCTTTAATTAATATTAACAATCTGTTAAAGTTTGGTAATGATCAGATGAAAATTAAAGGCCCTATCGTCTTAACGAGGCAACATATAGCATTTTTAACTAAACCAAGGGCCATAACTCTGCTGTTACTGGTCTGATCTGGCTGGTTTACGAACTTGTCTGAACGTTCATGATATAAACAATCTGTTAAAGTTTGGTAAAGATCGGATGAAAAATGAAGGCCCTTTCGTCTTAAAGAGACAAAATATAGCATTTTTAACTAAAGGGCCATAACTCCGCTGTTACTGGCCCGATCTGACTGATTTTCGAATTTATCTGAGCTTTCATTGATATTAACAATTTGTTAAAGTTTGGTTAAGATCAGAAGAAAAATGAAGGCCCTATCATCTTAACGAGGTGAAAGTTAACAGACGACATACAACATTTTAATGTCACAGTGTGTACAACAACCAGGGCAAGTGGATGTTCAAAAGTCACTTGCCCTGCCCATTAAGTCACTTGCCCCATATTTAAGACCACTTGCCCTAAAAATTGGCGTTGTACCATTATTTGTGTGATACGTGTTAAACGGGACGGACGCTGCATAATTCAGCCCATCTAACCCATTATGTGATGTTACCACTCAAAACATATGCTTGGCAGTTTGTGTATGGTACTTTTAATGTCACAGTGTGTACAATTAAACAGTTGACAGAAAAAAAACACTATTTTGTTCATTTAAATGTGTGACGAGCAAATAAATAAAAAAAATATTAAAACTATTCACCGCCAATATCTGTAACGTTACCTACGCCTTTGTATTTGAACTAAAGGGAAATAGATGAAAGCAAGAGGCATGCACAGGGTTTTCCCTAGGAATTGTTTCAGAAATAGTAGTAGTAAGCTTATTTATCAAAAGCGAAAGTCCAGAACTTGAAGAAAAAGTTTTCTTGATTTTTTTTGAAATTGCGAAAACCCATGACATGCGCATATTTGTGTAGTGTGCACTTCCATTTACGTTTAATTATAGATTACGTCAATGAAATACACTACATAGCATTGATAAACGAGTGCTTCTAGTAAAAAAATGCAATTTTGTTACGAAAATCTTCAGCTAGAATTATATCTAAACAAAAACATTCTATTAAAAACAAAAGGCCCAAGAGGGCCTGTGGATGCTCTACTGGCTAAAACAGCTCTTAGGCCTAAACAAATTAATTGTGTGGTTAGGGTAACATGTTCAAAATTGGTAGGTAGGGTAGGTCGGATTTTTTTTTTTTTTTTTTTTTACGAATTTGTCCCATTTTCTACTATGGATGAAATTTCATAAAAATGGGTGTGGGTGTGGGGGTTGGGGGGGTGGGTGGGTTGGTTATATTAACATTCTATACAAATAAGGTAAAGATCAGATAAAAAATGAAGTAACTACAGATTTAACAAAGGAAAATACAATATAGCATTTTTCAACAAATCAAGGGCCATAACCTGCCGTTACTAACTAGATCTAGCTGGTTTTCGAACTTGTCCAAAATTTCATTTGATATACCATGCTTTGCACAACTAGACATCATACTGAGGCTTCCTAAAAAAAAACGGGGAAAAAATGCAATAGGCACAGCAATGCTTCCTGCTAACACGGCGTTAACATAAAAAAAAAAAATGTATATAATGAAATAAGAAAATTAAAAAAAAAAAAGGAAATTAAAAAAGAAACAATTTAAAAAAACAATTTAAAAAAATAATAAACAAATTAAATATAGCATTTTTAACTAAATCAAGGACCATAACTCCGCTGTTATTGGTCCGATCTAGCTGGTTTTCGAACTTGTGCAAGCTTTTATTGATAATAACAATCTGGTAAAGTTTGGTAAAGATCGGATGAAAAATTAAGGCCTTTGGCCATTAGAGCTAAAAATCATCAGCTCCAAAAAGTAGGTCAAGGTCATAGATGAAATCAAGGCATCTAAACAAAAGATGCACTATCGAAGACACAACTATGTTATCTTCTAACGATTAAGCTATACATTAGGTTTAAAACATCTAGTGCATAATACTAGTTCTAGATAATAATACATGAGAAAGTTATGTTAATGTAACAATTAAAGTTATCGGCCCTTTGCTTGGATGGTGAAGGTCACATCCACTTTTGCTTTGTCATGTGCAATGTACCACTCAAGATACAAATATAAGCAAAGTTTAAAAGGTCTAAGTGCATACAGTCTGTGAAAAAGTGACCTAAACGCCAAAGTTGAAGGTAAAAATTATAAGGTTATCTGCCCTTGCTTGGAGGGTCAAGGTCACGTCCATATTTGCTTTGACACGTTGGGATGTACCACCCAAGATACAACTATAAGCAAAGTTTGAAAGGTCTAGTGCATACAGTTTGTGAAAAAGTGACCTAAACGCAAAACTTGAACCTAAACATTAGCAAGTTATCTGCCCTTTGCTTGGAGGGTCAAGGTCACTTTCACATTTGCTTTGTCACGTTGCGATGTATCACCCATGATACAACTATAAGCAAAGTTTAAAAGGTCTAGTGCATACAGTTTGTGAGAAAATGACCTAAACGCATGACTTAAATGTTGACGCCGCCGCCGCGGCCGCCGCCGGAAAAGCAACACCTATGTCTCTTTTTTTCTACGAATTGAATTGAATGTTGTTTATCGGCTCATCAACACAGTATAGGTTATTTAGAGCCGCCCCAGAGAGAGGGGAAGGATACATAGGAATCCGGGAACCCGCCCTACTCTTATTATCGAATAGATTCCTATGGTTCTTTTACGTGCTCGGAGGATAGACCGATACACGGGACCGACAGGTTTACGTCCCCATCCGACGGACGAGGAAAAGGCAAGACAAAAACACTACCAAATAATTGATCAAGACAATACAGAAATATGTAAAACAAATAAAAATAAAAAAGTTTCGAGTGTGTCGGGGGAAGGGCAGGGGGAATGCGGACGGTGGGGGAGGGGGGCAACATAGCTATATGTGTAAGATTTGATCAAAACAACACAGAAATATTTTTTAAAAAAAAGAAAAAGAGTTTCAAGTGTGGGTGGGGGAAGGCGGGCGGGGGAGGTCGGCAAGATATCTTAGCTATATGTGTAAAAATTAACCACAACAACACAGAAATATGTTCAAAATAAAAAAAATAAAAAAAAAGAGTTTTGAGTGTGTGTGGGTGGGGGGAGGGGTGTTCAACATAGCTATATATGTGTCAGAATTGACCAAAACAACACAGAAATATGTAAAAGAAAAACAAGAAATCCGTGGATTCACATGTCTCGCCTAACGGGGGCTAGACTTAATAAAAAAAAAGGTCAATGATGCTTTAATGAAAGTTTGTAAACATTTTAGTGACTAAAAACAATTGAGTTTGCCGTTTGCTGAGATGACATTTAAGTGCATTTGTTTAAAAACAAAATGCCATTCTATTAAAAACAAAAGACCCAAGAGGGCCTCTGGATGCTCTACTCGCTAAAAAGGCTCTTATATCAAGGGTTGTCGACATAAAATTACCATCAGTAGTTGGTTTTTTTTTAAACAGTGCAAAAACAACAGGGATAGGATGGCCTAAGATCGCTCACCTGGTAATCATGGGCAATAAGTCTGCTGTGTCTACTCTGGCATGGGCATTTTTTAATTTGTCCCACTTTCTTCTATGAATAAAATTTCATAAAAATGTGGGGTGGGGTGGGGTTGCGGGGGTGGGTTATATTAACATTCTAAACAAATATGGTAAAGATCAGATAAAAAATGAAGTAACTACAGATTTAACAAAGGAAAATACAATATAGCATTTTTCACAAATCAAGGCCATAACCTGTCATTACTAACTAGATCTAGCTGCTTTTCGAACTTGTTCAACAATGATATACCATGCTTTGCACAACTAGACATCATACTGAGGCTTCCTGCCAAATTGTGTAGAAATCCAACAAGCCGTTAAGGAGCAGTAGCGCCGACAATAAATTTAAAGTAAAAATGTCAAAGTGCCATAACTCCGTCATAAATCAGCAAACTGGAACAAAAGCGCAATATGCATAACTAGACATCTTACCGATGCTTCCTGCCAAGTTTTCTCGAAATCCAACAAGGCGTTTAGGAGGAGTAGCGCCGACAAGAAATTAAAAAAAATGTCAAGGGGCCGTAACTCCATTAACAAGAGGTCAATGACATTGAAGCTCTACCGATAGGTTTTTGATAGCTAGATCAGCATTCCTGTGAAGTTTCATGAAAATCCGTCAAGTAGTTCAGAGGAGTAGTCGCTACAAGTTTTTACTATATAACTCTATGTAAACAAAGATGGCCGCTGGCAGCCATGTTTAACGTTGAATCAAAACAATTTTTGACAAGTACCAACATCATGTCATGCTGATCATTTTAGAAAAAATCCCATATCAATATCACTTATAGTTTTCAAGGTGGGGTGGGGGTGGGGTGGGGGTGGGGTGGGGGTGGAGGGGGGTGAGAGGCGGGGGTGGTGGTGGGCAGCAACATATTTGTGTAAGAATTGACAAAAGCAACACAGAAATATGTAAAAAAAATAAAATAGTTTCAAGTGGGGGAGCCCATGGGTTACAGGAACCAAAATTGCTTATGCAGCCCTTACGATAATGCTATAGGGAAGCCCATGGCCAAATTTGGTTGTGTTAGGATAAGACATGTAAGAGATATAGACTTGTAAACACAGCTTACACGCAAACCTTGATGTGGGACGCCGACGCCGACACCGGGGTGATTACATAAGCTCTCTTATTCTTCGAATAGTCGAGCTAAAAACACAATAGCTGTATCGTAAGTATTGTGCCATAGTATTGCATGGAAAATGTTTTGCAAATCATAAATGTTTTTTTTTTTAAAAATAATATGAAATGGACCCAAAGGTATGAAAAAAAAAAATCTTGCCAAAAAATAGTGTCCCTTTTTAAAAAATATAATATAAATATATTAAAATATAAAAATTTAAAAAAAAAAAAAAAATGGTTTTTTGATATTTTGTAAGATTTTTTTAAAGAGGAACTGAAATTAAAACGTATGTATATTGTTTTCATTTTTAAAAGCCTTACAGTAAATCCCAATACATACAAAACGAAAATTTTATTATAAAATCCCAATACATATAAAATGAACATTTTATTATATAAACAATTAACCATAATAAGATTTGTTGTTTTTTTGCATATGCTGAGGTATTAAATAATTTATAAACCAGAAGTAACTGATATGTCAGTTTCTGTCATAATGATGAAGAATCTGCATTGTCTGTTTCTATTTCTGATGAAAATAGTCTGTTTGATTTGACCAGTCCTAACCATTCTGAAAATAGTTTAATTGACAATCGATGTAAAAATCCTGCCAACGTTACAGTTCAGTCGGGTCGCATAGTCAGGAGGTTGGTAGCACTGATACAGTTCAGTCTGAGTCGCAAAGTCAAGATTGTGGTAGCACTGATACAGTTCAGTCCAGGACACATAGTCAGGGGGTTGGTAGCACTGATCCAGTTCAGGCTGAGTCACAAAGTCAAGGTTGTGGTAGCACTGATACAGTTCAGTCTGAATCGCAAAGTCAAGGGGGTGGTAGCACTGATACAGTTCAGTCTGGGTCGCATAGTCAGGGGGTTGGTAGCACTGATACAGATCAGTCTGAGTCGCAAAGTCAAGGTTGTGGTATCACTGATACAGTTCAGTCTGAGTCGCAAAGTCAAGGTTGTCGTAGCACTGATACAGTTCAGTCTGAGTCGCAAAGTCAAGATTGTGGTACAGTCCAGTCCGAGTCGTAAAGTCAAGGGGGTGGTAGCACTGATACAGTTCAGTCCGGGTCGCATAGTCAGAGGGGTGGTAGCACTGATACAGTTCAGTTTGAATCGCAGTCAGGGGGTGTGGTAGCACTGATACAGTTTAGTCCGAGTTGCATAGTCAGTGGGGTGGTAGCACTGATACAGTTCAGTCAGACGCATAGTCAGGGTGTGGTAGCACTGATACAATTCAGTCGGAGTTGCATAGTCAGGGAGTGGTAGCACTGATACAGTTCAGTCTGAGTTGCATAGTCAGGGGGTGGTGTTTTGAATGATGAACCTGATTCGCTTTTATCTAATGAGTCTTTGTCGCTCTAACTAGGTCTGATTCTTTAGACAATGTCCCACTATCTATTTTATCAGATTACTACAAAAAAATTCACATGTGTCCGATTCAGAAGATTTGTGCAGCTCAGGAAGTGAGTATGAGTTCATAGACTTTGTGAAATGGAGTCGCACAGTCTAGGGGTTGGTATCACTGATACAGTTCGGTCACATAGTCAGGGAGTAGCATTGATACAGTTCAGTCTGAGTCACACAGTCAGGATAGTGGAAGCACTGATACAGTTCAGTCCAGGTCGCATAGTCGGAGGGTGGTAGCACTGATACAGTTCCGTCCAGGTCGCATGGTCAGGGGTTGGTAGCACTGATACAGTTCAGTCTGAGTCGCAAAGTCAAGGTTGGGGTAGCACTGATACAGTTCAGTCCAGGACACATAGTCAGGGGGTTGGTAGCACTGATCCAGTTCAGTCTGAGTCGCAAAGCCAAGGTTGTGGTAGCACTGATACAGTTCAGTCTGAATCGCAGTCAAGGGGGTGGTAGCACTGATACAGTTCAGTCCGAGTCGCATAGTCAGGGGTTTGGTAGCACTGATACAGTTCAGTCTGAGTCGAAAAGTTAAGGTTTTGGTAGCACTGATACAGTTCAGTCTGAGTCGCAAAGTCAAGGTTGTCGTAGCACTGATACAGTTCAGTCTGAGTCGCAAAGTCAAGATTGTGGTACAGTTTAGTCCGAGTCGTAAAGTCAAGGGGGTGGTAGCACTGATACAGTTCAGTCCGGGTCGCATAGTCAGAGGGGTGGTAGCACTGATACAGTTCAGTTCGAATCGCAGTCAGGGGATGTGGTAGCACTGATACAGTTCAGTCCGAGTTGCACAGTCAGGGAGTGGTAGCACTGATACAGTTCAGTCTGAGTTGCATAGTCAGGGGGTGGTGTTTTGAATGATGAACCTGATTCGCTTTTATCTAATGAGTCTTTGTCGCCCTGACTAGTTCTGATTCTTTAGACAATGTCCCACTATCTATTTTATCAGATTACTACAAAAATTCATATGTGTCCTATTCAGAAGATTTGTGCAGCTCAGGAAGTGAGTATAGTTCACAGACTTTGTGTTAATGAAATGGAGTCGCACAGTCTAGGGGTTGGTATCACTGATACAGTTCGGTCACATAGTCAGGGGGTAGCACTGATACAGTTCCGTCCGAGACACACAGTCAGGATAGTGGAAGCACTGATACAGTTCAGTCCGAGTCACACAGTCAGGATAGTGGAAGCACTGATACAGTTCAGTCCGAGACACACAGTCAGGATAGTGGAAGCACTGATACAGTTCAGTCCGAGTCACACAGTCAGGATAGTGGAAGCACTGATACAGTTCAGTCCGAGTCACATAGTCAGGATAGTGGAAGCACTGATACAGTTCAGTCCAGGTCGCATAGTCAGGAGGGTGGTAGCATAGATACAGTTCAGTCTGGGTCACATAGTCAGTGGGATGGTAGCACAGATGCAGTTCAGTCTGAGTCGCAAAGTCATGGTGGTGGTAGCACATATACAGTTCAGTCTGAGTCGCAAAGTCAAGGGGTTGGTAGCACTGATACAGTTCAGTCCGAGTCGCAAAGTCAAGGGGGTGGTAGCACTGATACAGTTCAGTCTGAGTCACATAACGAACCTTAGGACGTTCAAGAAAAGGGAAGTTAGGTAATAACTTTGGTACAAAGAGTAGGGAAAGAAAAGAAATCCAACAAAATGAAAAATAAACATTTCAAAACAAAATCGAAACTCGGGCTGAAGTTACAAATCTCTGTATTCTGGGAAAATACATAGTGGAAAATTAATGAAGAAAGGATGCGGTCAAAAATGTAAATTTAAATGTAAGAACAATATTTCTGAAGAGGTCCCGGCGGACGGTGAGCACATTTTTCACACCTTTTGAAGACTTGGAGATATTAATAAACATTTTATTGACGAATATTCAAATCAAAAGAAAAAAATACCAGAAAATCAAACAGCTCAGAGATTCGTCAACATTCCATAGTTTGGACTTTGCCATCTTCAAATCCAGGGGTAAGTATTCGGGTCTGTAAAACATTCTTTTTGGCAACACTAAGCATAAGTGACCAAAAGGTTGCAACTATAAAAAAGAAACTCTGTTGGGGTTTGCCAAGATGACCAACGGGGTCGGCATGATTCCCCACCAAACAGAACACCCGAAAATCAGAAAGAAAGGGTAAGAAATCCTAACAAATCCTTCAATACAATTGAGAGCCATTACTGTAGAAAGGACAGTAATAAAAGTTTCTTCCTGCAGGACTGTCTTGCAAAAATGTATAGGTTGTACTGTAAAAAGTGTGACAGTGAAGGGTTGCAAAGGTGTCAATGGGTTTTTATGACCACATATTCAACACTGAATTTATTTTGGCCTTTCACAAACCAATAAAGGACCGATGTGATGTCTGTGTGAAAATAAAAAAAGGGTCCAGTCTATTCTGTGAAATTGTTTTACAGACAGCGCTCAAAGCCCAAATTTACCGATCTAGTTTTGAAGACTGAGCACAGATGGGAATCCAATTGCAAAAGCAAAGTAAATAGATATATTGACACTTTGTAAAAGTGGGATAATTCCAAGTGTCCACCGTCCTTTCTTTTTCTGGCGTGGCGCAGTCGGTAGCGCGGCGGATTTGTAACCGGAGGCCTTGGGTTCAATGTTCCGTGGTGCCACTGAGTTTCGTCGGTGTGTTCTTGGGCAAGACACTTTCCCTTAGCCTCGTCCGTCGGATGGGGACGTAAACCGGGCATTCCCGTGTATCGGTCTATCCTCCGAGCACGTTAAAGAACCATAGGAAACTATTTGATAATAAGAGTTGGGCACGGTTCCTGGATTCCTATGTATCCTTCCCCTCTCTCTGGGGCGGCTCTAAATAACCTATACTGTGTTGATGAGCCGTTAAACAACATTCAATTCAATTTTTGCTTTGCCCCATGAAATGGATGATGAATAACGGACGTAAAATAAAGATTAACAATGTACAATAAAAGTATACTACTGTTATGTTTGATCATTTTCATTTTTTTTAAAGAATGATCCCTATGATAATTCATAGTTAACCAAAATCATAGTTATAGATTTAGATTTTGTTGAGGCTAATGAGATATGAAATTATTGAACTTGCATGTTCATGTTAAATATCAATATGAATGAGTACATAATAAGCCATCTTATTAAATACCTATTTATTCTCTAATTAATGTTTAATGGAAAGAGAGCATCCATATTGTTCATATTATGAAGTTTGCCAGGTTTTTTGAAAAATATTTGTGGACAATAAATGTATCTGTTTTTGACTAGATTAATATTAATGTATTGCTTTATCTTTGTCATTAAACATAATTTAAGAGTTCTTAAACATTTGTCATGAAATAACACTGTTTTGAATAAGATAATATATATTGATAAATATGTGAACATAAAATAGAATTTATTTTTAAAACGGTTTCATGTTTATAATGCATTAGGACTGGTCAAATCAGTAATTGTTGTCACCAAAATAATTTGGTTGTAAAAAAATATAATTTTTTTACTATTTATTGAAATTTGATAATCAATACAGAACTTGAAGAATTTAAATATACAAATTAAATAAACCTAGTATTATTATCTGAGATAAAATAATGTTATTGATCTTATATATTGAAGTTCGATTTTGGATATTTTAATCTACTGTGCATTTCAGGATGCCTGTGCATCAAATATGAATCACCTACTGTGCATTTCAGAATGCCTAGTGCGTAAAATATGAATCGACAAATATGAATCGAGTTTTTTTTTATTGCTTACTTCATGTTTTCATACCTGATATGGTTAGAAAGAATGAAAATAGACGCTCCTGGATCTGTTTGCAATCCTGTCATAGCCATCCGGTATGCTTCACACAGCCTAAAATTCATTTTGACCCCATTGTTTCCATTGTAAATGGCGACGTTATTTTTAGAAATTGTCGTCTGCACATGTCTGTTTCTAGGGTTCAGATATACCAAGTAAAACGTAGCTTATGCAGAGTGGTGTTGTTGTTGTTCAATGGTCAGCACCTCCGGCTATCAATCATACTTATCCTTTATTTGAAATGAAAACCATTATATCTAGCAATAAAGGGTAGGTAAATAGTATCCTGCAGTTATAATTTGTAATTTACACACTGTTGGTCAACTGATTTTTAAGTCACCCTACCTTAGAAAAAAATGAATCTTCCGCCATCGCCATTTGGGTTTAGGCTGTCAATAAAATTACATGTAAACATGGGGTGTTCAAAATTAATTTTTGGCTTTGCGAAGTTTAGAGGATGGCTACGCCAAGATTGCAAACAGATTCTGGAGCGTCCGTTTTCATTCTTTTCAATCATATCAGGTATGAAAACATATAGAAAGTAATAAAAAAAATCTTGATTCATATTCGACGCATAGGTACCCTGAAATGCGCAGAATGTTTATGCGCACGCTAACATTTATGATTAAAAAAACCTCCCAGATATTTGCAAGAATCTCCCTTAAACAAGAGGTCAATGACCTTGAAGCTCTACTGATAGATTTTCGATAGCTAGGTCAACATTCCTGTGACGTTTCATGAAAATCCATCAAGTAGTTTCATAGGAGTAGTCGTTACAAGTTTTCATTATATAACTCTATGTAAACAAAGATGGCCGATGGCGGCCATGTTTAATGCCAAATCAAATTAATTTTTGACAAGGATCAACATCATGTCATACTGATCATTTTATAAAAAGTCGATTATCAATATCACTTATAGTTTTCAAGAAGTTGTCGCTACAAACTTGAATTTTGAAAATCTATTTTCAGCCATGGGGGCCATCTTGTATTTTAGGCCGATCTGAAATTTTGCTAGGATCAATTAGACATCAAGAGCAACATTCCTGTAAAGTTTCATGAAAATCCGTCAAGTAGTTACAGAGAAGTAGTCGTTACAAGTTTTTACTAGATAACTCTATGTAAACAAAGATGGCCGCTGGCAGCCATGTTTAACGTCGAATCAAAACGATTCTTGACAAGGACCAACATCATGTCATGCTGATCATTTTAGAAAAAGTCCCATATCAATATCACTTAAAGTTTTCAAGAAGTAGTCGCTACAAACTTGTATTTTGAAAATCTATTTTTAGCTGTGGCGGCCATCTTGAATTTCCGGCCGACCTGAAGTTTTGCTAGGATCAATAAGACATCAAGAGCAACATTCGTGTGAAGTTTCATGAAAATCCGTCAAGTAGTTTCAGAGGAGTAGTCGCTACAAGTTTTCATTATATAACTTTATGTAACATAGATGGCCGCTGGTGGCTATGTTTAATGTCAAATCAAAATAATTTTTGACAAGGATCAACATCATGTCATACTGATCATTTTAGGAAAAGACGCATATCAATATCACTTATAGTTTTATTTTTAGCCGTGGCGGCCATCTTGAATTTTCGGCCGATCTGAAATTTTGCTAGGATCATTTAGACATCAAGCGCAACATTCCTGTGAAGTTTCATGGAAATCTGTCAAGTAGTTTCAGAGGAGTAGTCGCTACAAATTTTTACTAAATAACTCTTTGTAAATAAAGATGGCCGCTGGCAGCCATGTTTAACATCGAATCAAAACAATTTTTGACAAGGACCAACATCATGTCATGCTGATCATTTTAGAAAAAGTCCCATATCAATATCATTTAGTGTTTTCAAGAAGTAGTCGCTACAAACTTGTTTTTTAAAAATCTATTTTTAGATTTGGTGGCCATCTTGGATTTCACATCAACATGAATTTTTGCTAGGATCAACTAGACTTTATGGGCAACATTTCTATAAAGTTTCATGAAAATCCATTCAGTAGTTTCAGAGGAGTAGTCGCTACAAAAAAAAAGTTTACGGACGGACAGACAGACGGACAGACAGACAGACAGACGGGCGACGGACGCCGCACCACGGCATAACCTCTGCTGATCTCTGATCAGTAGAGCTAAAAACAGATAGAAAAACAGAAAATGATATGAAAGTCTTCGAAATGTTTCTAGTTTTGCAAAATGAGTCTAGGGATATTGAATGCCTTTCACCAGCAGAACTTGACTTTCTGTTTGGCAATTTTTATTGTCAAGCGATGGCGGTGACTACGAACCCGGTACAATAAGGGGGTTTATGTCAAGTCTGGACAGATACTTAAAATCAAACTCTCCATATCAAGTAAATAAGAACTCCATATTTCCGCATAGTAACCGCATAGTAACCAGGCCCTTAAAGCTAAAATGACTTACTTAAAAGCTGAAAGACATGGAAATAAACCCAATGAGAGCGATGAGCTTACTGATGATGACATTGAAAAATTGTTTGCGTGTGGAGAGTTAGGCCACGAAACCCCTCAACAAGTGATTAACCTACTGTACATGACCTTTTCCCTAGTATTTGGAATGCGTGGCAGGCAGGAACAAAGAGATTTAAAATGGGGGAACATAGAGATTCTTGTAGATGAAGATGGTGATGAATATCTTTGTCACAAACAAGAACGGAAAACCAAAACACGAACCGGCACATACCCTGAAAACACACGCAAATTTAAACCGAAGGCATGGGCCACTGCAGAGCACGATCGTTGCCCGGTTAGAGCTTATAAAATATACAAGGAGCAACGTCTTGTCAAAATAATGGATGTTGAGAGTCCAATTTTTCTCAGTGTCAACATGGCAAGAAAACCAAACTCATATCACTGTTGGTATAAAAATCAACCCATGGGAAGGAATCACATCTACAAATTAATTATAAAAAAAGGTGGAGCAATGCCCTGCAATTAATGACGACCGGAAATTACCAAACCGCAGCGTCCGCAAGCACCTAGTACAAAAGTGTGGCGATATGGTACTAGCACCAACAAGCACGATACAGATAAAAATCTGCAAAGCGTCAATAGCTACTCAAAAATGAATGTAAAGCAACAGAAGGAAATATCATCTAAATTGTTGGACACTCATAAAGGAAACACATGTACTACAATGGATACAATTAGAAATAAAACCTGCAGTTCACCTGGTGTTCAACCAATATTGACACAATCCCAAAATTTAACTTACCAGCCAAAACATGCTCTGTCAGCTGTCTTCCATGGAAGTACCACAATACATGGTGGGACATTTAATTTTTATACACAGAATACACAGGACTCAGAATAAACTTGTCAGTCATTACACAAATGACACGTGTTGTGTATACACACTGACTCACTGACACTGTCTCAAACATTTGTTTTAAAAAAAGTCTTTGTTTTACGTTTATTGAGACAAACTATAACGATAAGAAGTATTAATGTTTGGCCTCATTTCGTAACCACGTATTAATTAACCAGCTGAACAACACACATATCGACGGCTCGGCGCAAGACTATGGTAACTGCTTTTTTCATTTTTTTAGGCCAGACCAATTTGATAACTTGGATTACGGACCCGCCGAACTTCAAAAGTCAAAAAAGTGAAAAATAAAAATAATTATTTTTTCACCCGACCCTCGAAATTTCCGAAATTTACATGAATTTATGTGCCTACATTTTTAGGCTTGCGTGTTTTCATGGACGCTAATCTCTTGGTCTGAACAATGTCAAAACTATGGACGCTAATCTCTTGGTCTGAACAATGTCAGAACTAGGTAACACATACATGCAGCTTAAATAACATATATGGCACTTTAAGACTTGGCTTTTTTTTTAGCCGACGGCCTTCAGATTGACCACTTCGCTTTTTCCCCGCTCTCAAGCAAAGTGTAACTAGTCCTTTAATTGACCTATTTGTTTATATCTCAGGACAGGCGTAGACATCTCTGGGAAGGGATTATGCTAATTGCTTTGATCGATCACAGCAGAAACCCCGCGGGGGCATACTTTCCTACATCTATGATAACCCCCGAGGCAGTTTTCGCACCTCGCATTTTTTGTTTACAAATTAGACTGTACAGGGAATACACACGCCTTATCCAATGAGATTGCGTATAACTGAACAATTGACCAATCGTAGGTTCCGTTACAGTTAGACAAGTGCGTGTTGAAAACTTGATCGAAACGAAACAACAATCTGAAGTTAATTGACCTGAGGTGATTAAATGATACCACCGAATAATGATTACAGTTGTGTTTTCTTAATTGTTTGATAAAACGGAACTTTTGGCATTCGAAACAAACAAATGCATGAAAAAGAGTTAATAATAGATGACATTTCTACTGAATTTTCGGCAATATTTTACTTCCGGAAAAGTGCGATGTCATAGTAGTTCGGATAGGTACATAAGTTTGGATGGCGGAAAAACAAATATTGTTTTTAGCTAATACAAATTGGGAAACAAAACACATAAATTGGTCTTATAGGTCTTAATGAGGAATAAGCCTTTTTAGGAAGAAGTTTGAGAATCATATTTACACCCTTCATAGAACTCCATACAAATTGATAGAAATATGAATAAATAAAGATACATGCAATATATTTATATTAATTCTTCTCTCAGTCCTTCCTTCTATAGTTACAGTAAAATAAGTAAAGAGTGCCTGTGAGTGTGAATAAAATTAAAAAACACATTTAATTTGAAACAGCTAGCATGCTCTTAAATAATCAAAAGGTTATAACCAATAGGGTGTATACATGTATATCAGTTAATAATTAAAAATAACCGATTGCGCGCTTAATTTAAAAGATTGTGTCTTCCTCACTTCTCCCTATTTTTTGGTCAATTCTCTCTATTTTCTTTGGAGGGAGAAGTCCCCAAAATCCAGGCCTAGTTTGAACCCTGCTCAATACAGTTTGCATGCGTGCATGCGTGTGTTCAATTTTCAACGTTCAATTTCAAATGTAACACACAGTTATTGCTTGATACACTGCATTTTATTCTTTTGTCTCTGTAGTAAAGTTTGTTTGGTATATCACACACGGTTTTGGTTATCTGTCCGGTGTCTTTTTCTTAGTTTATCTGTCCGGTGTCTTTTTCTTAGTTGAAATATGCACGTGTGCCAGATTATTTTATTATTATTTCTATTATAATTATTTATTTTTTTATTATTCCTTCCTCCTAACTTCAAATTTCGGGGGAAAAATCCGTAATCCAAGTCATCAAAATGGTCTGGCCTTAATGTATAATAAATAGTTTCAAAAACATTTATTAATTTTCGAGATTTCACTTGCAATAGTCTTGCCACTGAAAACTGACATCCGCAAATGTATTTAAATTGGCAAGACTATGGTAAGTCAACTTACCATAGTCTTGCATGGTATTTTTATTCTTTTTTTTACTCAAAACACATTGCAAGACTATACCAAATTAAATACCAAACAAATGCTGAACACATGT
The DNA here is from genome assembly GCA_037043455.1 of Cyrtodaria siliqua. Lineage (NCBI taxonomy): Eukaryota > Metazoa > Mollusca > Bivalvia > Adapedonta > Hiatellidae > Cyrtodaria > Cyrtodaria siliqua. The sequence continues at coordinate 96,315 of JAWPHD010002955.1, forward strand.
AATGTTGTTACCAGGTTTTATTTAATATTCTATAAGAAATTGTGATCTTTGAATAATGATCACCCTGGTAACTTCATTTAACACAAACTTAACACAAACATCATTTTCATTTTACTTTCCAGGTTTTAGCATACTAAGATAATGACTACACATATAAACTTAATAAATATTCATATCATTAGATATATTTTTTTAACATTATCTAGATATTGTCTGTAATAGTGATGTAATTCTTTGGTGCATTCAATTTTATATGAACATTAGGATTATTATTGTTATATTTTTTTAAAATAAAAACATAAAATAGGATTAAGAAATTTCTTTCTGAGTGAAATATTACTGGTTAATCTCTACAATTGTATTTAACTTATACTGTGCTGAGCATGTCTCTGATCATTTTGTTAATCCATATCAGCCTGGACCCTACAATTGATACATACTCTGGATTTGAAACATATCGTAAGTCCAATTTATCAGCCGAATAATAATTTACCCGTGAATACTTGTGCGTACAGGTAAGGGTTTTTCGCGCATGCACGTTGCGCTAAGTTAAGTACTGTCTTACAAATTGATCAAATCTGAGAAAATCTAGTACACATATCGTTGTTAATTTATTTGTTTTGGGAAAATTATTTAAGATAGCTGGCTAGTTCAAAGACGAGTTGAAAGGCAATTCTGTATTCTATACAGTGATTTTGTTTGAGATTTATTAAAAACGAACTATATAACAAAAAATATGTTCGTTTGACCGTATGTGAAACTGCGACAGTGACGTGACTCGGCAAATTAAACAAAATATATATATATACATATCGTTGCCGATTTGGTTATTTTGGGAAAAGTTTTTAAGTTAGCTGGCTAATTCAAACACGTTAAGAGCTAATTCTTTCTCCTATAAAGTGATGTCTGTTTTAGCTTTACTAAAAACTAACTAAATAACAAAATATCCGTTTGTTTATCCGTAATAATTCGAAACTGCGACAGTGTCGTGACACGGCAAATTGTTAATATATATATATATTCAGATCGTTGCTGATTTGTTTCTTTTGGGAAACGTATTTAAGCTAGCTGAGAGATATTTTTTATTCTATAAAGCAACTTCTGTTTTAACTTTAATAAACAAAATAAATAAATTTACCTTATGTAAAACTGCAACAATGATCATGTGACTCGGCAAATTGTACATATACATGCATAATGACGCATGTAAGTACATAAGTTAGCTGGCTCATTAGGTAACTCGACTTGATTTTGGCTTCAGTTGTGTTAATCTTGTTATGTTCAATCACAGATGTATTAGGCATGTGGTTCAATATAAACAGAATATTCATTTAGTGGTATATTGTTCCATATCGCACGCCTGGCCTTCTAATTCACACGGTTCGGTACCGAATATACAGAACGGTCAATGTGTCTGCATCGACATTTGTATTTTGATACAATTCAGTTTTGTCACCATGTGTGCCAATAAACAGGATGTAATCGGTGGAATGCTTTCCTTTTTTGTTATTACACCCTTCCACCCCTAAGTCAGACGCGTCATACCGAATAAACAAAGTGGTCGTGCGTGGTATTTCGGCATATTGTCCCCTTAACAATCCGTAGAAGGGCGCTAACAAATATAATCAAAGGGTTGTCTTGTGGTTCAAATAACCGGATGTTGGTGATCAATATAATATTTCTGTTTTATTGCACGCAAGTACCCCGAAGTCACACGTGTCATACCGAATACACAGGTATCGCGTCATTCACATAATTATAAAACGCGTATATCATAACTGAATTCACACAATAATGGCAATACAAAGGAATAATTATTTTGAATATCGAAACATAAATCAAACAGTAGTTTGACTTCATAAAATGTGTATACATTTTTTATGAAAAATACTCAAGATTTTTTTTAAGAATTTTCAACCAATTTCAACAGCGTAATTTGAGAACAAAACAAAGACTATACAGAAATCCAAGAACATAAACCAGATCTACACAATAATGGCATTAAGAAGAAAAAGTTATTTTGAATATCGTACCGTAACTGAAAGAGGAGTTCAATTTCTAGAAATGTACATTCTCGATTCAAGCCGAAAACTGTAGAAAAAGAAAATCAACACAGCTAGTGAGTGTATTTTCGCTGTTAAAATCCAAGTTATATTATGAATTCCATAATTTTTTCAATAAATTAAAAGCAATACATGCATATTTTAATATCTTAGCTCGATATTTGAAATAGATCGCGTAGTGAGTATGTTTATAGTTCAGTTTTATGTCAGCATCAACTCATTTCAGGATAATGAATGAATGGTGTTTTAAGGCACGTCAACACATAAACAGGTCATATTGTGCGCAAAAATCATTTCAGGATAATCGATCGCATCAAAAATGGTCACCGCACACCTGGTACCCTGTTGTTTACCGCAGAGTAATCAGTGAACCAGCTTTTTCGCCATTCGGCAGATAAATCGAGAATTAACAAGGGGCGCATAGGCAGTTTCAAATCCAGGGTACGTGTATATCCATGTCGTGCGCGAGGTATTTTTTTATCCAAATATTATACATGAATGCCATACTGTTTTAAAATATGTTTGACTAACTTCTTTTAGAAAAGGGAGATAGTCATAACATTAATTTCATTAAAAGATATTATATTTGCATGCTTTTGAAAAAAAAAAAAAATTTTTTTATAATTATGGAATTTGAATGACAATTATGATACAAACATTTAATATCATCTAACACTATTATTTAGATGCCTATTTTCATTGTCCAAAAGTCCTGAGGAATAGGAACTCCAAATGAAAACTCTACTTTCTCTATCAAATAATTTTCCACGTCTATATAAATGATAGCAATTTGTTTCAAGTCATAATCCAATTAATAACCTACATCATTAATGACTTCAACAGCATGCTGCTAGGCTAATCCTTTGATTAGATAAACTGTCTGCCGATCAAACATTACTTCTCGGGCCCCAGGTAAGAGGTGTCAAAATTATACAAGAAATCCGTGGATTCACATGTCTGGCCTAACGGGGGCTGGACTTAAAAATAAAATGGTCAATGATGCTTAAATGAAAGTTTGTAAACATTTTAGTAATTAAAAACAATCGAGTTTTCCGTTTGCTGAGATGACATTTAATAATTAGTGCATTTGTTTAAAAACAAAATGCCATTCTATTAAAAACAAGAGGCCCAAGAGGGCCTGTGGATACTCTACTGACTAAAACAGCTCTTATATCAAGGGTTGTCGACATAAAATTCAAATCAGTAGTTTTTTAAAACATTGCAAAAACAACAGGGATAGGATGGCCTTATATCGCTTACCTGGTAATCATGGGCAATATGTCCGCTGTGTCTAGTCTGGCATGGGCATTTTTTAATTAATCCCAATTTCTTCTATGAATGAAATTTCATAAAAATGGGTGGGTGGGGGTGGGGAGGGTTTATAGTAACATTCTAAACAAATATGGTAAAGATCAGATCAAAAATGAAGTAACTACAGATTGAACAAAGGAAAATACAAAAATAAAATACAGGTAGAATTTTTCAACAAATCAAGGGCCATAACCTGTCGTTACTAACTAGATCTAGCTGGTTTTCGAACTTGTCCAAAATTTCATTGATATACCATGCTTTGCACAACTAGACATCATACTAAGGCTTCCTGCCAAATTTTGTAGGAATCCAACAAGCCGTTTAGGAGGAGTAGCGCCGACAAGAAATTTAAAGTAAAAATGTCAAAGTTCCATAACTCAGTCATAAATCAGCAAACTGGAACAAAAGCGTGATATTCACAACTAGACATATTACCGATGCTTTCTGCCAAGTTTCGTCGAAATCCAACAAGGCGTTTAGGACGAGTAGCGCTGACAAGAAATTTAAAAAAAAATGTCAATGGTCTGTAACTCCATCAAAAATCAATGAACCGGAAAAAAAATGCAATAGGCACAGCAATGCTTCCTGCTAACATGGCGTTATCACGTCAAAAAAATATACACAATAAAAAAAATTAAAACAAAAAAATAATGAAATAAGAAAATAAAAAACAATAAAAATAATAATCAAGAAATTTAAAAAAAAAATGTCAAGGGGCTGTAACTCCATCAAAAATCAATGAACCGGAAAAAAATGCAATAGGCACAGCAATGCTTCCTGAGCACTAACATGGCGTTAACACCAAAAAAAAAATGAAATTAAAATATTTAAAGAAAAATAATTAAAAATTAAAAAAAAAAAATAAAAAAAAAATTAAAAAAAATAAATAATTAAAAAAAAAAAATACTAATAATAAACAAGAGGTCAATGACCTTGAAGCTCTACTGATTGATTTTGATTTCAAATAGTTGTCGCTACAAACTTGTTTTTTGAAAATCTATTTTTAGCCGTGGTGGCCATCTTGAATTTCCGGCTGACCTGAAATTTTGCTAGAATCAATTAGACATCAAGAGTAACATTTCTGTGAAGTTTCATGAAAATCCGTCACGTAGTTTCAGAGGAGTAGTCGCTTCAAGTTTTCATTATATAACTCTATGTAAACAAAGATGGCCGCTGACAGCCATGTTTAACATTGAATAAACAAAAATGGCCACTGACAGCCATGTTTATGATGGTTATCGACTCGGATAACCATCATGTCATGCTGATCATTTTAGAAAAAGTCCCATATCAATATCTCTTATAGTTTTCAAGAAGTAGTCGCTACAAACTTGTTTTTTGAAAATTTATTTTTAGCCATGGCGGCCATCTTGAATTTCCGGCCGACCTGAAATTTTGCCAAGATCAATAAGACATCAAGAGCAACATTTGTGTGAAGTTTCATGAAAATCTGTCAAGTAGTTTCAGAGGAGTAGTCGCTACAAGTTTTCATTATATAACTCTATGTAAACAAAGATGGCCACTGGCAGCCATGTTTAACGTCGAATCAAAATAATGTTTGACTCGAATAACCGTCATGTCATGCTGATCATTTTAGAAAAAGTCCCATATCAATATCACTTATAGTTTTCAAGAAGTAGTCGCTACAAACATATTTTTTTAAATCTATTTTTAGCTGTGGCGGCCATCTTGAATTTCTGGCCGATCTGAAATTATGCTAGCATCAATAAGACATGAAGAGCAACATTCCTGTGAAGTTTCATGAAAATCCGTCAAGTAGTTTCAGAGAAGTAGTCGCTACAAGTTTTCATTATATAACCCTATGTAAACAAAGATGGCCGCTGACAGCCATGTTTAACATGGAATTAAAACAATTTTTGACAAGGACCAACATCATGTCATGCTGATCATTTTAGAAAAAGTGCCATATCAATATCACTTATAGTTTTCAAGAAGTAGTCGCTACAAACTTGTATTTTGAAAATCTATTTTTAGCCATGGCGGCCATCTTGAATTTCTGGACAACCTGAAATTTTGCTAGGATCAATAAGACAACAAGAGCAACATTCGTGTGAAGTTTCATGAAAATCCGTCAAGTAGTTTCAGAGGAGTAGTCGCTACAAGTTTTCATTATATAACTCTATGTAAACAAAGATGGCCGCTGGCAGCAATGTTTAACGTTGAATCAAAACGATATTCAACAAGGACCAACATCATGTTAAGCTGATCATTTTAGAAAAAGTCCCATATCAATATCCCTTAGAGTTTTCAAGAAGTAGTCGCTACAACTTGTTTTTTAAAAACCTATTTTTAGATTTGGCGGCCATCTTGGATTTCACATCAACATGAATTTTTGCTAGGATCAACTAGACTTCATGGGCAACATTTCTGTAAAGTTTCATAAATATCCATTCAGTAGTTTCAGAGGAGTAGTCGCTACAAATAAAAGTTTACGGACGGACAGACGGACAGACAGACAGACGGACGACGGACGCCGCACCATGGCATAAGCTCTGCTGATCTCTGATCAGTAGAGCTAAAAAAAGGCAAAACATTTGGTAAAGTTTGGTTAAGATCAGATGAAAAATGAAAGCCCTATCGTATTAACGAAGCTGAATATAGCATTTTTAACTAAATCAAGGGCCACAACTCCGCTGTTATTGGTCTGATCTGGCTGGTTTTCGAACTTGTGCGAGCTTTCATTGATATTAACAATCTGGTAAAGTTTGGTAAAGATCGGATGAAAAATTAAGGCCTTTGGCCAGTAGTGCTTAAAATCATCAGCTCCAAAAAGTAGGTCAAGGTCATACATGAAATCTAGGCATCCAAAAAAAAGATGCACTAACGAAGACACAACTATGTCAAAATAGAATATGTTTTCTTCCAAAGATTATGCTATAAATTAGGTTTAAAACATCTAGTGCATAATTCTAGTTCATGAGAAAGGGATGTAAATGTAACAATTAAAGTTATCTGCCCTTTGCTTGGATATTGAAGGTCACATCCACATTTGCTTTGTCACGTTGCAATGTACCACTCAAGATACAACTATAAGCAAAGTTTGAAAGGTCTTAGTGCATACAGTTTGTGAAAAAGTGATCTAAACGCCAAAGTTGAAGGTAAAAATTATAAGGTTATCTGCCCTTGCTTGGAGGGTCAAGGTCACTTCCACATTTGCTTTGTCACGTTGCGTTGTACCACCCAAGATACAACTATAAGCAAAGTTTGAAAGGCCTAGTGCATACAGTTTGTGAGAAAATGACCTAAACGCAAAAGTTGAATCTAAAAATTAGTAAGTTATCTGCCCTTTGCTTGGAGGGTCAAGGTCACTTTCACATTTGCTTTGTCACGTTGCGATGTACCACCTATGATACAACTATAAGCAAAGTGTGAAAGGTCTACTGCATACAGTTTGTGAGAAAATGACCTAAACGCAAAACTTGAATGTTGATGCCGCCGCCGCCGCCGCCGCCGCCAGTAAAGCAACACCTATGTCTCTTTTTTGCTTCGAAAAGGCGAGACAAAAAACAACAAAGCCATGTGACAATAAACAAGTCTTGATCATCACCATGCTTGCTTGTTCTTAAGACAAACAATTGTATTTAAAATCAAGCATCTTAATGATCAAGACCAAGAAACAAGTTTGGGCTTTTAGAATAAAAATTGCAAACTGTTTTGAGATCATTTATACGGGAGTTTTTCACACAATTCCGTGGGGCCGGGAGGAGGGTTAAAATTCCGTGAGATTCTATCTCACGCCGTGAGGTATCACATGTATGCAATCTGGTTGGTTTTTCGAACTTGTCCAAGCTTTCATTGATATTAACAATCTGTTAAAAGTTTGGTAAAGATTGGATGAAAAATGAAGGCTCTATCGTCTTAACGAGTTACAATATAGCATTTTCAACTAAATCAAGGGCCATAACTCCGCTGTTACTAGTCCGATCTGGCTGGTTTTCGACCTGGTAAAGTTTGGTAAAGATTGGATGAAAAATGAAGACCCTATCGTCTTAACGAGGCAAAATATAGGATTTTTAAATAAATCAAGGGCCACAACTCTTTTGTTTCTGGTCCGATCTGGCTGGTTTTCGAAATAATCTGAGCTTTCATTGATATTAACAATCTGTTAAAGTTTGGTAAAGATCGGATGAAAAAATGAAGGCCCTTTCATATTTACGAGGTAAAAGTTAACAGACGACAGACGGACGACGGACAACTCGCCATCCCACAAGCTCTGCTGGCCCTTGGCCAGAAGAGCTAAAAATCATCAGCTCCAAAAAGTAGGTCAAGGTCATAGATGAAATCTGTGCATTCAAAAAGATGCACTACCCAAGACAAAACTATGTCAAAATAGAATGTTTTGTCTTCCAAAGATTAAGTTATAAATTAGGTTTAAAACATCTAGTGCATAATTATAGTTCATGAGAAAGTCATGTAATTGTTACAATTAAAGTTATCTGCCCTTTGATTGGATGGTGAAGGTCACATTAACATTTGTTTTGTCACGTTGCAATGTACCACTCAAGATACAACTATAAGCAAAGTTTGAAAGGTCTTAGTACATACAGTTTGTGAAAAAGTGACCTAAACGCCCCAGTTGAAGGTAAAAATTATAGGGTTATATGCCCTTTGCTTGGAGAGTCAAGGTCTCATCCACATCTGCTTTGTCACGTTGCGATGTACCACCCTAGATACAACTATAAACAAAGTTTGATAGGTCTAGTGCATACAGTTTGCACGAAATGGACCTCAACGCAAAAGTTGAAGGTAAAATTACGAAGTTATCTGCCCTTTGTTTGGAGGGTCAAGGTCACTTCCACATTTGCTTTGTCACGTTGTGATGTACCACTCAAGATACAACTATAAGCAAAGTTTTAAAGGTCTAGTGCATACAGTTTGTGAAAAAGTGACCTAAACGCAAAATGTTGAACCTAAAGATTATTAAGTTATCTGCCCTTTGCTTGGAGGGTCAAGGTCACTTGCACATTTGCTTTGTCACGATGCGATTTACCACCCAAGATACAACTATAAGCAAAGTTTGAAAGGTGTAGTGTATACAGTTTGTGAGAAAATGACCTAAATGCAAAACTTGAGTGTTGACGCCTTCGCTGCCGCTGCCGCCACCGCCGGAAAAGCAACACCTATGTCTCTTTTTTTCATCGAAAAGGCGAGACAAAAACAAAGGTCCATAATTCTGTAAAACATTTTGCAGTATCGAAAAACCATTAATGCAGAGACACATCATATCATCACGTGTGAACTGTATGTCAGATGTAATAACAATCCATGAAAAGTGTTAAAGTGAAAGCCACATGAAATTCATTATGGAGTGAAAAACTCTAAGTCAAATAAAGGGCCGCGAATCTGTAATTAATTAGGCATCAACATTGTGTGATGTTGAAGGACATAAGGTAATCAGTTGTTACATGTACAAAAGTTTGGGAACAATCAATTAGAAAATGTTTGAGAAAAAATGTGTGAACATGTCATTATACAATATTAGAGTGGAACATTCTAAGTGAAACAAACGGCCATAATTCTGTAATAAATAAGGCAGTTAATGATGGGTGAATGCAGTGGGACATAAGGTCATCAGTTGTTATGTGTACATGGAATTTGGGAACAACCAATTCAAAAATGTTTGAGAAAAAATGTATTAACAGGTCATTATACAATATTAGAGTGGAAAATTCTAAGTCAAACAAAGGGCCATATTTCTAAACTAAATTAGGCAATCAATGATGGGTAATATACAGGGACATAAGGTCATCAGTTGTTACATATATATTAAGTTTGAGAACAATCAAGAAGTTAGTAAAAAAAAGTTTTTAGTAAAAATGTGTTAACGTGTCATTATACAATATAAAACAGTATGAGAGTGGACCTTTGGAAACGCCGAACACGACACATAGAGTAGAAAATTCTAAGTCAAACAATAGGCCATAATTCTGTAATAAATTAGGCAATCAATGATGGTTGATGTAGTGACATAAGTTCATCAGTTGTTATGTGTACATGAAGTTTGGGAAAAATTCATTCAAAAGTGTTTGAGATATGCAAGTATTTAAAATGTGTTATGTGATGCGACGGGACAAAAATGTGTGATGGGACATAACAGTTGTGATTCCTATATAGCCCTCGCTTCACTTTGTGAAAGCGGGGGTATAATTAGATCTTTATTTCATGGAATACAACTCCAGAAATGTTTTTCTTTTCCACCGAAAATACACCCCACTATAGAAGTGTATAGTTGTTTATTCCCCACCCTCCTCCAGATGCAATTATCAATCCGAGGTGACTACCTACTTTTTATTTTTAAATTGCCGCCCCCATTGGGTATGTATGTTTTTCTGGAACAGCCCTTAGAAGGATTGTTATACATGTAATTAAGATTCGAGACAAACTATATGGAAAAATACTTATATTAAACACAGAGGGAAAATGCTTTATAAAAAAACATCGGACAGTAAAGGTATACAATACATCGAACAGTTATATAATACATTCTACACATTCGATCATTTAAAAACAGTTTTTAATCTAAGCAACTCTGAGTTTCTTCAATAATATACAATCATACAAAGCATTTTAAAGATGTGAAAGAGAGCAATTCAAACAGAAACTAGAAACAATATTGATATTGATCATTCTTAGAAGAAGTAGAGAAAACAACGAATGCAAATAAATGTATATATAATAAACAAATTAGACGTATTCAGAAGAATCTCGCTATAAAACCTCATATAAAACGGGACAAAACATTTATGAATCTAAACTGAAAACTAATTCACCTTATACCATTTGAACGCTGAATTGACACTAAACTTAGAACATTCCAGTATAAATATATAATGCGAGTTGTCCAAACAAACACCTTTTTGCATAAATTTAAAATTGCAAATACAAGTCTTTGTGATTTTTGTAATATGCACAGAGAAACTATCGAGCATTTGTTTTGGGAAAGTCTAGTTACTCGAGCCTTTTGGACAGAAGTACAAAACTTTTTAACCAGTAAAAATATGCAATGCAATGTAGACTTTAAAACAATTTAATTTGGAATTATGGCAAAAGCGTCTAACTCTTGCATTTTAAATTCAGGGCCTTCCCCAGCCATTTATGGCGTAGCGGCGCCGCGATCCCTTAACTTTTGAAACAGACATGCCGTGATCCTTAATCTGACCGCGACCCTTTAAAATGTATACGGACAAAACCCCACCCGCCGGAAAAAATCCCTCCTGCTCATTTTTGTATAGGTGGACAAAAAACCCTCATGTTTTTTACAAGGTGGACAAAACCCCCCCTGAACTTTTTATAAGGTGGACATAACCCACCCTGATATTTTTGCAAGGGTGGACAAAAACCCCCCTGTACGAAATCCCCCTCAGATATGACTTTTGCAAAATGTTATTTTCATAATTCTTTCAAAGCAAAAAATTCTAGCATTGTTTTTAAGGTTTGCTCATGTGCAATATACATTGTAGATGGTTGGTAGATTAGGCTATGAACTTGTCATTATCATATTCATTCCTTGGTTATTGAAATTCCTCTTAAATTTATTCCAAAACGATGTATATTGCACATGAGCAAATCTTAAAAACAATGCTAGAATATTTGTTGTTGTTTTTTTGCTTTGAAAGTATTATGAAAATAAGACATATATGAGGGGGATTTCGTACAGGTGGGGGGGGGGGGGTGTCCACCCTTGCAAAAATATCAGGGGGGTTATGTCCACCTTGTAAAAAGTTCAGGGGAGATTTTGTCCACCTTGTAAAAAATATGAGGGGGGTTTTGTCCACCTATACAAAAATTAGCAGGGGGGTGTTTTGTCCGCGGGGGTATTTTGTCCTAGATTCCTTTAAACCCATGCCGCTATCCCTTAAAAGTGGGTCAAAACATTCATTTCCCAGTGTTAATTAACGACATATCTGACCAAATAACGCCTTGAGGCATAAACTCCTAACAAGCATACGTCCTTAGCTCCTGATTGGAGTGTTTTCATAAGGATTAGAGGGGCAGAGGTGTTAATTGATTACCTCTGCGATAAGGGTCTAATTCAAGAATTCAACCATGCGTACATGACCTGTAAACTTATAACGTCATCAAATGTGAAAACAATTTACTTATGTTATATTTTATTGTAGCGTTGAATTAACGTGCCTCCATCCATTTTATAGCGATTTTAAATAGATAATGATGAGAAAATAATCTCACAAACGCAAATTATTCGAAAACCACATAAAATTATAAGAATCTCGGGGTTGCAGATTATAAATTTAGGTTACTTCCGGTTTTGAATTTGCTTCCGTGTTTCAAATTAAAACGATTAATTATGAATAAAGACAGCAATTTTATAACATTTAAATAAACTTATACCCTTTCCTACCTTTTTTTCCGTAAAACGCTATTGACTTAATGCTGTAAACATGACTTAAACGTTAAGTTATTGTAAGACAATGTCAGCGTAAAAAGTTGATGTAAATCCGGATAGTCCTTATTTCGGATGCTTAAAAAACACACGACACTGCGTTTTCAAGTTGTTGTTTTTTAAATGGTATTCACTGAAAAATAACATAATAACTCCGGCTTAACGTCACCACATATATGATGAAGTGTTTACAAGATAAAAACAACTCTAGAACAGCAAGGGAAACTATGTATGAAGTTGAGTGTATCATCTTTTTCCAAAACAAAAAAAAGTAAAAAATGGTCATATATTTACTATCTATGGCAGACTGGTAGATATATTAAAAACATGTTTTAAATGTGTCAGGGTATGCCTAAACCCGTATTTTATTTCAAAACATGAAAAAAAAACGACATCCAGGAGGGGAGCCCCCTCCCGCACCCACCCCCACCCTCGCGCGTTAAATGCCACTATCCCTTAAAAAAATCCTGGTGAAGGCCCTGAAATTGTATATTAAAAACATTTATTGCGGAGTATTTTATTTTCAAAAGTAAATATACAAAGACAATTCCCAGTGTTGCAACATTTATACTATATTTAAACAAAATTGAAAACATAGAAAGAATAACAGCGACACCTATGCAAAGATAACAACTGTTGGACATTACAGCCAAATTTTAATGAATTAAAGAAAGTGAGCAATGTCGAGTCCAGAATGTTTTATTTCCACACAGCAGTTTGCACTAAGGCACTACTGGGGAAATCAAATATAAAGTACATTGTCTTGTAAGGGATAACAGTAATAAATTATGAAGAAAAACTTGTTAATTCTTGAAGTAAAATGAAAAAGACAGAGAATATTTTTCTTTATATACCTAAATGAAAAAGAAAAGAAAATACTCACTTTTCATTTGAAAATGTATTCTGCCAAGAAATTACTATGTCATACACAGATGCCCAAGATGGAATTAAACGCTTGGTTATCAACTCTCTAATAGTCAAAACCGTTTAGACTTTTTAAGAAACCCTGTAGACAGAACAAGATGGTGGCCAGCAAAGCAAGCGACCTCTTTCTTTGTATATTTTGATTATTTCGATCAATCAATGTAACAGACATGCACCTAAATGCTCGATGCTTAAAAACCTACCCGTTTTATACCCATGCTAAACGTTCTAACCCCGTAATCGGCATTCAAAGCTGAGAGAATTCAGTTTTCAAAATTCGAAGCGGTGACCTATCACCGCTTTATACAATAAGTTCGTTTCTAGCCAGATTTGTGTCCAGTTTGGGGTTAATATATTTGATATATATCCATTAGAATGCAAGTTATCGCATTATGCACCCATCGGAAGTCCGTTGATGGAGATATTTGAGTTTGAAAAAAAAGCGTGGTAAACCGTGTAGACAACGGTGTTTTTGTTGTGAAAACTGTGTAGAAACGGCAAGATTGGGAGCAAAAGTTAACCGGGTGGACAGTGAAAAAGTTAACCGTGTAGACTACACTATTTACAAACGTAATAACACTGAACCTCAATGCACTGTATTAATACTGGGAATTACTTGAAGTATATTTAATTTGGGAATGGTTTAAAAAAAATCATAAAATCTGAAGCACTATAGAGACCCTTATATTAATAACTACATGAACTGACCAAGTCGTATCATAGCATTTTATCCAACTCATTTATTAAGGTCAATAAAACACAGTCCATGAATTTAAGATTATGTGAATCATACTGTCTCATAAAACTTAAGTTAAATAAAAGATAGTTAAAACAATAACTTAATTGATTAGAAAACAAGCATTTTGGAAACTCATATAGACATCGAATGACTTTGTCAAAAACAATACACATATTATTAACTTCTAGTACTTGGAGTGTTCAAGGGTTGCACACAGGCTGCCATTACGAAAGTATAGCCTAGAAGGATAGAGTGAAGAAGAGATAGTGTTATAGTGTATTTATATAGTAAATGGAAGGCCAGAATTATAATACACACTCCTTTTTCCGTATTTTTTTAAATACTATTTTAAAATTCCGTGCGTAAATTTCGCTCAGCAATCGTGTCAGATAGGCTAAAAGGTTTACACAGAACACAGAGTGACGTCACATAATGAATACACGACTTGCTCACGCGACCGAAACGGAGAATAGCTTACCGTTGTTTTATACTGTTGTTTCAAGCTATTATAGTTACAAAACAATGAGAAGCGATCCACTACTCTATTTATTTTTTTCGTGTAAACATTTGTATCACATACTTGCGTATAAAAATGCTGTTTTTGAATATACGATACGACATAGACCTAGCTAGTCATATCAATCAGAATCTAGTTGCCGGGCAATAAAGCTTTATCACACGGGTGAAATAAAGGGTGAACAAATGTCATATCACAGAAATGACTGAATGTTTATCTCTATTTCTTTACCGGAGTGACACGGAAATTACCGATTAGTTACGATTGTATACGATTTGTCACGCGTATGGTTTGTTGTCTGCGTTTCATTTGTTGCCGCCATCTTGTTTTCGCGCCAGATTATTGGATCTGCATCTATATCTACATGTGTACGTTGAACTTCGACCATAATTCAACGGAAATGGCTTCACTAGTAATGCTATGAAAACAAAATAAAAGAGAGGATAGATAGATAGAAGTAAAATAAATAAATAAATAAGGCATAATACACGGACCATAAAGAGTGTTTAACAAATTTATAATAAATTCAATGATATAGAACCATCCGTGAATGAAATACCTAATCCGAGCCTTCTCTTGACTCTAAAAGCCTTTTTGTGTGTGTGTGTGTGTGTGTGCGTGTGTGTGTGTGTGTGTGTGACTTTTTAGACACAGTCAGATGAAATATCAAAATCATAAAAAAGGCTGGTATAGTAAGAGATGGCTCGGATCAGTTATGACCATTCATTTTCTTAATTAGACAATTTCAAAATCAATGGCTTTCATTTTAAATCAAATTTCGCACTGGTCTGTATACTGTCACTGCTGAGCTTGCAGTAATAGCAACAGTGTTTTTCCTACATTTTCAGCAGATCAACTGAAATGTATATTGTATGTTTCATTTAAGGTGAAAGTAAACTTTAAGTTAGTTGTAAAGTTTTAGGCCAACAAAGTCCATTACCCTTTATCACGTTTAAATGTGAGTTATGATCAAATAGAAATATCACAGACATCAGTCCTGATAATCTAATTGCTTTTCGTTCCTTTAAAATCATTTACTTATCCGTTTATTTGTTGTATTAAATAAATAGGCAGTGGTGTTTAACATAATTTCCAGTAATACAGTGCGGTGAGGTTCAGTGTTACGTTTGTAAATAGTGTAGTCTACACGGTTAACTTGTTCACTGTCTACCCGGTTAACTTTTGCTCCCAATCATGCAGTGTCTACACAGTTTCCACAACAAAAATACCGTAGTCTACATGGTTTTCCACGCATTTCTTTCAAACTCAAATATCTCTATCAACGGACTTTCGATGGGTGCATGATGTGGTTACTTGCATTCTAATGGGTATATATATATCAAATATTTTAACCCCAAACGGGACACAAATCCGGCTAGAAACAAACTTATGGTCGAAAACGGTGCTAGGTCACCGCTTCAAAATTTGAAAACTGAATTCTATCAGCTTTGAACGCCGATTACGGGTATTGAACGTTTAGCATGGGCATAAGACGGGTACGTTTTTAAGCATCGAGCATTTAGGTGCATGTCCGTTACACTGATTGATCGAAATAATCAAAGTATACAAAGAAAGAGGTTGATTTTCAATGTGCATACCTCTCGCATGCTTTTCTGGCCGCCATCTTGATCTCTCTACACGGTTTCCAAAAGAGTCTACACGGTTTTGACTATTAGACAGTGGGTATTGCTGTTATAACAATACAACATTAGGCATTTACTCTGTCAAATCTGATGTGAAATAACCAAGTATCATCCCTATCATAACAAGGAGGGGAGTATTAGTTGTTGTGGTACTATGACAAAACCCTTTGAACCTGCACTGAGCAAAATGGCAGTCGAACATATAAAGTACTGCAAGTTCCCCAAGTTGTATCAATGTAGAGGGACCCCTTTACGCTAGAGGACAAAACCGTTTTATAAATGACTTCACATTTGGACAATATAATTTTTTAGGGGGCTTGGTGCGGGGAGTGGGAGTGGGAGGTAGAGGGACCCCTTTACGCTAGAGGACAAAACCGTTTTATAAATGACTTCACATTTGGACAATATGGGGGTTTTTTTTGGGAGGGGGGAGGGGTGTGGGGGGAGTAACTAGGCTTGGTACTAATTATTCCTGCCAAGTTTCATTGAAATCTAGCCAGAGGTTCTTGAAAACAAGTGACGAGTCCAGATTAAGTTTATGTATAAGGGGCCACGCATAACTATATCAAAAATCATTTAGTGTAAGAAATGATTATTTAGCATCGTCAAAATTTAGCGCAGTAGACGAATTTTGATGGTTTCGGGCATATTAGCGCAATGCTGAATTAGCGCTCGACTATTTTGATTTAGCACTCTCGCTTGCTCCATAGAATTTCATCAATTTCCGATTATTCCCGATCATCCGATTATTCCCGATCGGTCATCCTCGACGCAGCAGTTTCGATTGCTTTTATTTTTTAGTCATGCCTTCAGGCTGTCAACAAAATTGTTTCGTATAAAGGCATTTCCATTTCTGAGTGAACACATCTTACAAACATGGCAAAACCAAACCCATTAAAAATATGATTTAGACATTGTGAAAATTGTTGCCAGAACAGTAATTAACAAGTCCCGAAAACTGCTACTAGTGTCTATCGATAAAACGGTGTTGGCGAGTTAATCCGATAATAACCACGGAAATTGCAGACGGCCATTCTATAAACAAAATAACAGTACACAGACCACTAATTTATGTAATGAGATAAAGCTTTATGCAATTAATTTAAGACAGACATAATTATATTATATTCTTTTGTTAACTGCAGTTTATACTGAACGAGTACTTTTCTCGTTGAAAATACTAATCTAAAGAACTGCAAACTAAGTATAATCATTCACAATCGTGAAAATAGATGACTTTTGGTAAGAAAATCGTTCTTCTTTTAGCGGACATTTTGAATTAGCACACGGACAACGTCCGCCAATAACGCTAAAATAAGATGTCCGCTAAATAATCATTTCTTACAGTAAACGGAACATGGCGATGATATGCAAAACTGGGCTTGATACTGATCATCCCTGCCAAGTTTCGTTGAAATCAGGCCAGCGGTTCACCAGAATCAGTCTGTACAAAGTCAGTGTATTAAAACCTTTAAAGGTATAATACTCAGCCTAAAATCTTTCAACGTTAACACGACAATGATATAAACCTAAATAGAATACCTATAAACGAGAGAACTTGTGATCTATGCAACATGTTAGAAGATGAGTTTTATTTCGTATTACAGTATGACAGATATACAGATTTAAGGAAACAATATATACCAAGTATTTCTACCGACGACCTAACATGGTTTAGTTTATAGAACTGATAAATTCAAATAATAAAGGATATATTCGTAAACTCTCCATATTTATCTGTAAAGCGTTTCAATTAAGAAATGAGAAGCTATTTAGAAATTAAATGTGGATATGTTCCTGTATAACATGTTGAGTATAGTTAACTTATATTAATATAAATATGTGTATGTATAAATATTCCTATGTTAACTTGTGTTAATATACAAATATTCATGCAAATTTATAAACACCTTCTCGTCAACGCACAGGAAATGTGTACATTTATATGCAAAGTATTTCATTGTGATCTCATACTATTGTCTTATATGTACCAACTGCACTGTTACCATGTATTACTCTGTATTTGTATCCGCATGGGCTTTATAGCCTATTGGAATTTTGAAATAAAATTATATATCTATACAACCAAGTTTCATTGAAAGCCAACTGGTGGTTGAGGAGAACTAGTTTGGACAAAGTTGTGTATTAAAACCTTTAAAAAGCCACAACTCCACCAAACATCAATCAACCAGAACGCGACAATGACATGCGCACTTTAGGCTTGGTACTGATCATTTCTGTCAGTTTCAATGAATTCCAGCCAGGGGTTCAGGAAAACCAGTCCAGATAAAGTTTGCCATATAAGGGGCCATAACTAAGTAAAAACCATTCAACCGGAACATGGCAAAGACATGCACATCTAGGCTTGGTACTGATTATTCCATGCCAAGTTTCATTGAAATCGGGCCAGAGGTTCACCAGAACTAGTCTGTACAAAGTTAGTGTATTAAATTAAAACCTTTAAAGGGCCATAACTCTGCCAAAAATCATTTAACTGGAACATGACAATGATATGTATAGGCAATCAAGTTTTGTTTAAAGCCAACTAGTGGTTGAGGAGAACTAGCACGAACAAAGTTTGTGCATTAAAACCTTTAAAGACCCACTACTCTACCAAAGATCAATCGACCTGACCACGACAATGATATACGCAACTAGGCTTGGTACTGATCATTCCTGCCAAGTTTCATTGAAATCCCGCCAGGGTTTCAGGAAAACTAGTCCAGATAAAGTTTGTGTATAAGAAGGGGACAAAACTATAGCAAAAATCATTCAACCGGAACACGGCGATGATATGCACAACTAGGCTAGATATGGATCATCCTTGCCAAGTTTCGCTAAGTCCGGCCATGGGTTCAGGAGAACAAATCTGGACAAAGTTTGTGTATTAAAACCTTTAAAGAGTCATAACTCTGCCAAAAATCTTTCAATCGGAATAAGGCGAAGATATGCATAACTAGGTTTGATCATCCCTGAAAAGTTTCGTTGAAATCCAGCTAGGGGTCAGGAGAAGTAGTCTGGACAAAGTTTGTGTATTAAAAACTTTAAAGGGCCAGAACACAGTGACGATATGTACATCTGAGCTTGGTACTGATCATTAGTGCACGTGGTATTATCGGCTTACCGGTTTTCTCT
Organism: Cyrtodaria siliqua; assembly: GCA_037043455.1. Taxonomy (NCBI): domain Eukaryota; kingdom Metazoa; phylum Mollusca; class Bivalvia; order Adapedonta; family Hiatellidae; genus Cyrtodaria; species Cyrtodaria siliqua. The sequence continues at coordinate 115,072 of JAWPHD010002955.1, forward strand.
ACACATGTTTTGATTATAGAGGTACATGTAAATCGTAATCTGTAACTATCATCTATTGTTAACTTTGTATGGTTCCCGTGTTTGTAATACACATATTGGGAAGTGGGTACCATCATAGTTAAAAATAGACGCACTTCCAACAATATCTGGTGTTCGTAATGTGCACATATGTAGTTCTGGGTACCACGCACTCAGACGAGCATGACCGATTCAAGTGATTGAGAAAAGTTAAAAACAAAAGAGCAAAATCGGATGTTTAGGATCACTTTGGGCTTAAAAAGGGTGCTACAATAGTATGCAATGTTGCAGTTTGTAAATTATGCAATGTTACGGTAAAGAGCTCCTGGAGCACAACATATCTGGTATTGAATACAAATTCATAACAGGAAGTAGACACTGTCAACATCGAAACTGCCATGCGTAGTTTCTCATTCACAAGCACAACCAACATTGCATCATGTTATGTCTTCTGCATCTTAGTACACCAGTAAATCGGCCAAGTCTATTGAAATAATCAATGCAATTGCACAAGAAAATAAGTCTTTTGTAAAGCAATATATCGCGATACGTTTTTTGGATGCAAAACCCAGCATTACTGATCATCCCTGCAAAGTTTCGCTGATATCCGGCCAGTGTTCAGGAGAACTTGCCTGGATAAAGTTAATAAATCCCTAATAAAGGCCCTATAGTCTTAACGAGGCAAATTACAGCATTTTTAGCTAAATCAAGGGCCATAACTCCGGTGTTACTAATCTGATTTAGTTGGTTTTCAAACTTGTGCAAGCTTTCATTGATATTAACAATCTGGTAAAGTTTAGTAAAGATCGTATGGAAAATGAATGCCCAGTCGTCTTAATGAGCAAAATACAGCATTTTTAACTAAATCAAGGGTCATAACTCCGGTGTTACTGGTCCGATCTGGCGGTTCAAGAACTCGTCCGAGATCTTATCGATATATAACTACTGAGTAAGTTTGGTTAAGATCAGATGAAAAATGGAGGGACTAGAGTGTCCACAAGGCAAAATTATGCATTTTTGTAAATTCAGGGGCAGATAGATCGAAACTGGCTGGTTCAATAACTCGTCATAGATCTTATAGATATATAACTACTGTATATGTTTGGTAAAGATCAGATGAGAAATGGAGGGGATAGAGTGTATGGTGGCTGATTTCTGCCATTATTCGTACGACAGAACGAAAAGACAACAGGATGAAAATACGACAAATGCAGCGCGAGAAGACGATATAATGAAAAGACGGAACAACAACAACAGAACGAAAAGACAACATTTCAAGGGCGAAAAGACGAAAGAATGCCACGAGAAAAGACGACACTTCAGCCGTGAAAAAAATGCCATTTGATACCGTCATCTTTTCGTTATTTCGTGTAGCCTTTTGTCATTTTTTCGCTTCTAATCTGTCTTCTATCGTTCTTTCGTCTTTTCGTTCTGTCGTCTTTTCGTGCTGCATTTATCGTCTTTTCATTCTGTCGTCTTTTCATTTTTTTCGTTTTATCGTCTTTTCCTTCTGTCGTCTTCGCCTTCCGGTTGACATGCGCTTTTCGGTCATTGCGGTCATTTCACGGTGACTAATAAAAGTTAGAACGATTTTGAATTGTTTGGGAAATGGATAAAAAAGACAGAGTGTGTGCATACCTTAAGTCAATAATAAAAGGAGGGTTTACATTTCCTTTAAATGTTTTTTATAAACACAGAATGGTTCAGTTAATATGAATAACATAATAATATAAGTAGTATAGAAAAGAGGGGTACCAGCGCAGTTTTCCATCACGGGGCACGAGAAAAACTAATGAAATATGCCATAAATAAGTCTAAAATACACATGCCAACATAACAAGGACGATTTAAAACTAATCGTTCTTTTATTCTGTTTACGGCAAATAAATTTTCATTAAACATTTAAAAGAAATAAATGAAGGACTTGCTGCATATTTTAAGAGAACCTCCTCGTCGTGAGTCAATTTAACATTAATTATTTTTCTCAAATTTTCCATAGTTTTACCAAAAACTGAATTGTTCATCAGTTTGAAGAAATCCTTTTCAAAAGCATTTTTACCAGCTGTTCTCTTAGCAGTATTAAAGTCTATGTATATCTTCAACCACTCTGATTCATCAAACTGTAGTATTCGGTGTATTTTTGCTACCTTCAATCCAAGCTTTTTATAAAATTCTAAGTTTCTAAAACGCACGACATACTTTTCTTTATTTGTCAACGTCGTAATAAGTTTATTAACATTGCAATGTCCTAAATTAAACTTTTGTTTTAAATTTTTACAGTAGTCTGACAACCACTCATCTTTTATATTTAAACTTTCCGGGACAAGAGGATAATCATTATGCAAGTCATGTAGTTTTTCGGGATACTCGATATCACACTCAACAATGTAATTTGATTTTCCTTTTTCAAACTTATCAACCCACTTGAAGTTGCCAGTAGGTAACGGTTGGCACATAGTCCACCCATACAAGTTATTAGCATCAAGATATATTATCTACTTGCTTTCTTTTTTCTTGTCATAGTTTTTCATATATTTATTGTTAGCCTGTGAATATCTGTTTGCAATATAACTCGTGCCGCCTCTTAATCCTTTTTCCACAAACAAATCTTGATCAATATCAGTTATTAAACGAAGTTGGATCCCAGGCTAAACCAGGACTACTGAAGTAATGACAAGGATCTAATTTGTAATACTCAATGCACATTTTTCTAAAGTTTTCAAAAACATCTGTCAGCAACAGCACATCAGTCTTAATATACAAATCATGATATTCTCCCATATTTTTAATCTTAAATCTTTTCCATATTGTTTTAGCATGATCGTAATCTGCATCTGAAATATGCTCATCATTTAATTGAGAATAAATTCTATCTTTGCCAGGTAACTTAGTATCCTTGAAGCGTTCAAAACTGTTCATGTAATCATAAGGATAAACACCTTTTCGTTTTATTAATTCTAGCTTATCATCAAAGTATTCTTGAGAGGTGTATTGAAACGAAGGGATGTTTTATACTAAATTTTCTAATGATTGAGACATAAACTGAAAACTAACATAAAAACCATGTACTTTTCCATGTTATTTGGTATAACATTTATGTTTTGTTAAAACTTTCCGATGTGCTGCATTATAAAGTGAGAATCATATCCTTTCAAGTTATGAAACACAACAGGTATTTTTCTAGTCAACCTGAAATTAATATTACATATGTCATGAGCGCTTCCACTATACTTTCCAGTTATATGACAATGGTCCCTGACTTTTCTGATGGAGTTTTTGTATGCTACTGTATAACCCGCGTCGCCCTTTTTGAGAGTTGTTGCAAAACCATTACCACAAATATGACATGATTTAGATTTTTGGAATCCAGCTTCTTCTTCCTGTGACATTACTAGATCTTTTTTAAAGTTTGCATTCATAGTTTTCTTGCACCACTTTTCTTCTTCTATCATTTTTTCTAAAAACAAGTAAAAAGCGTTTGGTCCTCAATACGTTACAACTTGATTTGAATACTAATCATCATAGCAACAAACAACCTTATACCCATAACTGCAATCAGTATGCTTTTGATATGCTTCTGTATGTGATTTTTTAGGATTGTTTGATACTGAAGAAATACTTTCGGTTACTGCTTCAAAATCAGCATATATAACAAACGGAACCATTAGCTGTCTGTCATAGTTTTTAAACTTAACTTTTTCATCTTTGTTTGGCATCTCTACTGCTTGTTTTCCAATAAGTGAAAGACAAACAGGTTTATGTTTTCCAGAACTCTTTCTAATATAAAGCACTGCAAGCATGTTTTACAAAACCATTTTCTTTCCCTGCGTGCTGTTTGATTATACAACTGTACATCAAACTGTTAAAATCTTTATCCACACATAATGATTTTTTTCTTTTTTTGGTGATCAAAAGCATATCACATGTGTTCTCTGCTTTAATTTTTGATATGTACAGAGGGTATACTTGATTATCTTCATATCCAAATATGTTAAAACAAATGTTGTTTTGTTTTTCTATTTTTGGGATTTGCTTGATAGTAACAGGAAATGTAATTCCTTTATAATTTAGATCCCCAATATGCTTTTTGTACTTTGTTATTCTTTGAAGATCTTTTTCAACAGGAAATTCATAAGCCAAATGGCACCATCTGAAGCATTCGTTATCTTTTTCATTTTTTATATTTATTAATCCTTTTTTAGAATTAGCAAGTTCTTTTGGTAAATCTAAATAAGAGCTACCTCGTAAAGGCTTATACGTTATTTGATTTATATAGTGTGCGTCTAGTGTCTCAATTACCCAACCACTTCCCATCTGAATCCAATTTCCAACTCTATTTATAATTTCCTCACGTGCTTTGTCCAGCGCCTCGATAATATTATTTTCGGTTAATATTGTTGCTGCTTAAGAATTAAAGTAAGCTGTTTTGTATGTGGTTGCAGGACCTGTTGCTATGTCTTCCATTGATGTTTTTTTAAAAGTATGTTTCACATCAACAGTTAATTTAAAGCCGCCCGTTTTTCTTAGTTCCGGTCTAAGAAATATTATAACGCTTGGTTGTGTTTTCTGCAGTTGAGTGAGCGGGTCATTACTGACAACATTTACTTTAAAAACCTTGCTATACTGTTTCGGGGAAGTTTCAATTTCTCGGATACTCATTATTATAATATTACATACGATTATTTCTTTAGGCCCCTATTAATTAATTAATTATTAATATTTTTTTATTTAATATTTTCACCCTCGTCGGCGTCATCATCGGCGTCCTCATCGGCGTTCTCATCGGTTACCTCATAAACATGCTCATTGGTGTCCTCGTTAGTAACCTCATCCAAGAGAGCATCTATTTCGTTATCCAGAAGAATGTCTAAGTATCTCCAAAAGCATTTTTCTTCAAGAACTCTATTATCTACCATCTGACTTATTTTAACATGATATTTGCAGTATCTATCAAAATCAACAGTTTCAAGATTACCTCCAGCTGTCAGTGATTTTATTTTTATCCTGTATTTGCAATAGTTTATAAACTCGTCTTTATCAAAAAGTTCTGCATCAATCATTTTTTTTAAACTTTCGACAAACGTTTCGAAGTCTTCATAACATCCGGTATCAGTATTAATCACATAAGGGTTTTCTAAAGTGCAAATCAAATCATTTTTAAACAACTCAACATTTTTAGACATTAATTTTATTATTAATTTTCATTAAAAATCTTAATTTCTTTTTCTGCCAGATCTGTAAGAAGCTTTACAGCATCACTACATTCAATCTCAGTTTTTATTACCCAGTCTTTTTTAAAAGCTGCAATATCATCTGACAATCGTTGCATGTGAACTGTCTCAAACTCTTTGATAAGTTCATTTGTCTCAGTTAAAAGAGTTTGCTCGTAAGCATTTACTTTTTCGTAAACCTTCTGTTCCTCTTCAAAATATTTTCTTTCTTCTTCTGCATAACTGTAAATACTCATATATTAAAGAATATATTAAATTAAATTTAAAGTTGCGGGGGAAATATTTTCCTTCCGCAAGTAGTATGAGTTTGTTTGATATGAACCATCTCACTTGTTCGTCTGTGCGTTCTTTTATACATTTTTCCTTATCGCTAAGTTTTTTTTCAGAAGTCTTTTTTAATTTATCTTTGAATAGGTTTAATTCATATTCAAATTCATATTCAAGTTCTTTTTTTACATCATCAAGCGTACGAGAGTTTCCATAATCAAATTCCCTTCTAAAGATTTCTCCTTCTTCGTAAATGCTTTCTATCCAATTTTCCATATATTATAGATTACTTTATTTTTATTTATCCGTACATAATAATTTTAATTCCTTGGTCAAGTAAAACATCATAGTGGGCAATAAAAGAAACTTCGTATAAAGTTGGATGGTAACTGGTTGCCTCTGAAATTTGTTTCGTGCACAAAGAACGTAGTTTGTTTATATCTCTTTTTTTATTTTCCATGACAGTTTTAGTTGTTTTGCCATTGTTATGATTCTTTTTGTCAAATATTGAAAGTTTGAAAAAATTAGAAGCTCTGCGTCTAATTTACTAGCATCTTCAAAATCAATAGTTTTAGCATATGCCATTTGATCTTTCTTAAAGTTTTTGATTTTCTTTTCTATACGTTCCATTTATATAATTACATAAGATAATATTTCTTTAAGCCTGTATTTTAAAAAATATAATGCTATGGTATAATATAATGAATTGCAAATATTGTGAAAGAGTTTAAGATATTATTGATCCTCCTGGGGTGTGCACAGATTGTATCTTATTGTACATGACTAATAAAAAGAAGCTTTGTAAATATTGTACCAGAGCCAAGCTGTGTTACAAGTGTACTTACGGGTGTGTGAATTGTAATGATACTTGTGAAATTTTCGATAACGAACGTGTTTGCCTTAATTGTGGCACTCACAATGGTTATAATTTCATTACAGATTGCAATTACAACCGAAAGAAAATTATTTACCACAGAAAGTACCATTTAGATAAATACTTGGTAGTATATGATTTGTCTTCTAAAAATAGACAAAGATTTGAAGATTTGTTTTACAAAATTGTAAAGATTTTGGATAAGCGGAAAGGTCGGAAAAGATCAAACAAATTTAAATACATTTTTCAGAAAATATTTAAATTATTAAAAAAAGAAAAAGAAACAAAACCGATTAAAACAATATCAACCAGAGAAAAGTACAATAGGATATGGAAACAAGTCAGACAAGAATTACGACTGAATGTCATGACGTTTAACTTGAATAGACGCTCCTACGTGGCATCTCTACTATCTTAATTTCCATTAAGCTTGAACCTTTTCATATACATTTTCAGAGGTTCTGTAAAGTTGTCATTCTTTTTAATTTCTAAAATTTTATTAAAGACAATCCTTATTATCTCTTCGTCATTTTCTAGTCCTGTGGTTGTTTGGACATACGATAGAAGTTGTTTAAAACTTCTATGATGTGTTTTTAACAAAGTCTTTCTTTCTGCTATTCTTGTTTTTCTTGCAAAAACAGCAACTACTGGAGGAACTGCACCAACTGCAGCCACGAAAACAGGAATTGCCGGAACCAATGCCAATACAGCAGTACAACCAATTATTCCACTAACAATTAGTAATGTTGTGTTTATAATACCGCACAATTTATAACTGCGTCTGTATGCAGCCACAAGTCGTGTCAAGTGATCAATTAATTCTTCTTTGGTTTTCTTGTATAATTACAGTTAGACAATAATTTAATCAAAATATTTAGAAAAAAAAATAGTTGCTCATGTACTTTGAGTGATAGTTCACCTATTTTTAATAATTCATCGATTATGCTAATACCTTTATTTATCAGCTGTGGACTATTATTTCCTGATTCAATTCTCCACATACTAACTCTAGATCATCCATCAAATCAACAGGACTATTGTAATATTCAACACAACCTCCTAACATCTTCTTGAACTTTGAAGAAACTTTGTGAATTGGTAAACCAGATAATGTTGTTAGTTCCTTAAAAGCATTCTGAGACAGCTTTGAATAAGTTTTTTTATTATTGTAACGCTTTGTTATCAAGTCTATAAAATCATCATCTACTTTTAGGTCTAGCACAACTGCTTCTCCTTGTTTGGCAATAAGCTTGTGATGACCAACAAGCTTGGGTAAATCAATTTGTAACACTCCATAGTGGCCATCTTTGTCGACTTTGTAGGAATTTCTTTTTTGTTGCATCCCTTTGCCAGTCTTTTGTGCAGTTTCTCTAGCTGCTCGAATTCGCCCTAACCTCCCTATGTAAAAATACAGAGCAATCGCTTCATCAGTCAGATCTTGACGTTCTTCCATATTCTCAATCTTAGCACTTCTGAGGTGCTCGGGGCTACTAAGTAATTTTGAATAATTATGTTTAGCCGCATCGGTTGTCGCCTTCTCCCACCCCTCTTTGATTTTTTTTCGCCGAGGTTGTTTATTTTTGCGTTTAGACCTCTCATCTTACTAGACCCTCTTAGCATTTTTAATATATTCATCAGTAATACCTGGTATTTTAGTTGGGAGTGGCAAGTCATACTTATCAATTACGTCTTTATCCATACCAGCATCCAAGTCCTCAGGCCCTGCAGCTAGATCTTCTTCTTCCCATTCTTCTTATATTTCTTCTATTATGTCTTCATCCCCGGGACTAAATGATGTACGTTTCTTTTTGACTGCTTCAAATATTTCTTCCGTGGGTCCGGCAGGTTTTAATCTAAGCACTCTGTCTGAGCTTAATTTTGGTCCAGACTCTAATGCCTGCTTTTGTTCCTCTCTGTAATCAGCTAGAGATTGTCGGTATTTGGGATACACGCTTGGCCTGATAGGTCCACGCTCAGGCGGGGGAAGTAATTGCGGGGCAAGTTATGGCGGACGTATTGCCTCAGGAAGAAGAGCCAACTGATGAAGTATTTCTGGAAGGGTAATCAAATATTCAGCTAGCCGCCTTGTTTGCTCTGTTATTTCGCTAGTTACAGGTTTAAATACTTCTGTGTACAAATCACGACTAGCTCCTTTTTCTAGTCTTTTTCGGATAACTTTATTCTCGTATTTTTTAACAAGCTCACTCGCTTTTCGCATTTTATCTGCTAATTCTTTCCATTTTAACAAGACATGTAATAATATAAGTTAGATTAAAATAAGATAAATTAAAATAAGTTAAGACAAGTATTATCCAAGCATTATTATATTGCAAATTCCAAACTATGGTATGAAAATAGAAAACGGTAATTTTAAACAACTGTGGAACTTTATGCCAGATTGTTGTTTTAGAATGTTAATTTGTGGTAATTCAGGATCTGGTAAAACAAACACATTAGTTCACATGTTGCTGAAACCTTTAGTTTACTACGACAAGATTTACTTGTTTGCTAAAAACTTGGAACAGTCTAAGTATCAGGTCATGTCACAAAAACTTGAAAAGATAGCAAAAAAGAATAAAATCCCAGTTGGAGACATATTAGAATGTTCAAATGATGAAGTTATCCCTGTGAATGATTTGGACTCTGATACTCAAAAGATAGTTATTTTTGATGATTATGTTTGTGAACGCAATCAAAATGACATTATTAATTACTTCATCCAGGGAAGACACAAAAATTGTTGAGTAATTTGTTAATCTCAATCTTATTACAAAACTGCCAAAGACATTCGTTTGAACTGTTCTCATTACATCTTCTTTGCGACTCCAGTTAATCGTGAGCTTGGTATGCTTTCCAAAGAACAAGATGTCAGCAAAGATCAGTATAAAAAAGCAACTGACAAACAGAACGACTTTCTGTATCTGGATCGCCCGAGGAAGTTAGTAAAACGTAACTTCACTGGTGATATTTAATCTAATTATATTATATAAAATGGGACTTTTTAACGATCTTGGCGAGGAAGTTACTACTGGCAGTGTTAATATTACAAACGTTGGTATTGTGTTGTCTGAGTATGTAAAACAAAAACATTTGATTAATTATCTTCACAAGGGTAAAAACCAGGAAAATGTTTTGAGAAGTGATCTTAACATGAATAAAAATAAAATCATCAATGTAGGCAATCTAGAAAAAGCAGATGATGTAGCAACAAGGCAATATACTCAAAGAAGAATAACAAAAACCATACGTGGTTATAATATTGATAAAATTCCAGACATGATGAAAAATTTGACAACAGGTGTTGATGATAAACTTAGTCAAATATAAGAAAAGATACAACTAAACCGTCAAATAATGATTGCAATTCAAAACAGTTTGAAAGATGAAATAAAACTTTTGGGTGAAGCCTTAAAATAGCTAGAAAAGAAAGAAGATGTATTTGAAGAGAGTGAAAACTTCAAGAAATTAAGCGAACAAATAAGATCCGGTGTTCAAAATATTAATACACGGATTGGAGAAATCAATAAACAAATGGTTGATAACAACGAACTAGAAACTGCTATTGCTGATGCTTCAAAACAAATGAGAACTGTTTTTACAACCGAAATGACTCAAATTAAAATATTACATCAGCAGACAACCACTAACGTCGACGATATCAACAAAGAATTTGAAGATATCAAAAAGAAACTGGTTGACGGTAAGTCGCTGGAGACTGCACTGAGCAAACTGGTTAACACTGATAAACTTGAGACTGCACTGAACAAACTGGTTAACACTGATAAACTTGAGACTGCTATTGATGATGCTTCAAAGCTTTTGACGGTGAAATAGCTTTTCTTAAAGAACATAATCAAAAGTCTGATAGCCGGCACACAGCAGTTATTGGTAAAATTGATGGGTTGAAAGTTAAAGTAGACTATTTAAGTCGGATTCTACTTTTTGAATATACGATAGATGGAATAAGTATTATCCAAGATTACGTCGATTATGTATCACATCCGACGCAAAAACCGCTTGAAAGATCCGGGCGTTCACAAGATTTTCTTGATGCGTTTACTTTTGCAGCCAATCCACTTGTAAAAGGTAAAGAATATTATGAAAAAGGTGAGGCGGATACTTTAAAAATTCTTAAAGAAGGTCGTTATGTATATGAGATAGATTTTACTTACACGGGAGCAGATGTAAAACAATTCTCGATTTTTACAGCATATGGGAATATAAAGTCTCTTATCCCGGTAATAACAAATGGCAAACGAATAGTAAAAGAAACATTTGAATTTTATTTAAAACCACCACATTTTATTATTTTCAGCACACTTCCGGTACGCGGCATTACTAGAGTTTTCAATTTTGAAAAATCAAGTTATAAACTATTTTACATACCAGAATGATTAGTATTAACAAAAATTATCCATTCTATATTATATGGACCAAAAAATTGTATTATCATCAGAAAAAGCATCAATAATCAACAGCTCAAATACATCGAGTAATTTTACAACTGTATTTGACAGACCATTAATATTAGGTAAGAACAAACAGTATGGTATTGGACTCGATAAGATTAATTCCATGACTTACTCCTGGTATAATATTAGTGAAGATTTTAATAACAGAGTGATAAGGTATCACAATGGAACAGACTGGAAAACTATTAGTTTTGCAAATGGAAATTACAGTTATGCTGATATTGATAATTACATAAAAGAAGCATTGGCTGTAAACAATGATTTAACCGATGACTCGCCTGTCCCGAAAAAATCGAGTTTGATTTATCAAGTTTCAAATGTTTAGTTACAATTCATAATAAATTCGTACTTGATTTGAGAGAATCAAACTTTCATACATTGATCGTGTTTGACAAAGATGCAGTTATCAGAGAAACTAAATTTGGAACTGTGACACCAAACATAACAAATTCTATCGATACATTGTATATCCACTGTGATTTGATAAGTAATTATATTGTTGATGGATCATACGGGGATGTCATTTATGAAATAAGTACAGCTGATCTACTTTCAAAGATGAACCGATAAGAGTCGGGTTCTGTGAAGTAAACAAAATGATCATTAACAGTATTAATATTTACATTACCGATTTCTCCGGTAAAATTATTAATCTTAATGGTGTCCACACATCATTTCGATTTGTTTTGAAGGAATTAATGTAACATAAGTTATATGGCACGTTTAAAAAAAGTTTATGACACTAGTATGGGAACATATACTCAAGTTGATCGATTAACCGGAGCTGGTATATTTGACATTTTTTCAAAGGTTGGCTCAAAGATATTAAGTGAGTCTGTAACAACAGCAGGTAAGAAAGCATTAGAAACTGCTGGAAAACAAATCATAGAGAGTGGTTCTAAAAAACTTGGAGATGAAGTAGGAAAAATGGCTGCTGATAAATTAGTTTCAGTTATTAAACCTAAACCAAAAGGTGAGATAATTTTAAAAGAACTTACAAAGGCTGATAACAAAAAAGAAGTTGAAGCTGAAACTGAAGAAGATGTAGCTGAAACTAAAGAAGATGTAAATGCAAAAATTAGCAGATTACTATCCGGAAGAGGAACCAAAAATATTAGTGCAAGAATTAAACGATTAATTAATAGAAAATAATCTAATTAATAGTATAACAGATGTTTAGAAGTGAAAAATATAATACTAGATATGAACATGTACCTATTCAGTTAGATACTCCCATAACACAACCAGGAAATAATACCAGACAAATGAAAAGTGGTTATCAGTTTACAATAAATGATAGAAGTTCCTACTTTGATTGGTATAATGCATATTTTGAAATCAGTTTTCGGGTAAACAAACTTCCGGATGGAGCTGCTTTTGCCGCCGCCGATGAAATTGCTTTAATTAACGATGCAGTTTCACTGATTGATCAAATGCAAGTAAAGCAAAATGGAAAAATATTTTATGATGGAAATAATCTTCACAGATTTGTTAATGTCAAAAGCTTGCTTGAAATTTCTGACGATTATGTAAAGACAACCGGAACCAACGAATACTTTTATTTAGATAATACGGCTATTGCAGAATCTCGAGATGATCAATTTGGTCATAATTCAGGATTTGAGATACGTCATGCTTTAATCATAAATAATCAAAAAGTTGACTCTGTAATCCCATTAAATAAATATTCCTTCTTTGGAGGTTTGGAAACAAACATGCTTCCTCCTAGTCAGATTCAAATCAGCTTGCAACTAACAAATGATAATGTGCTAATTTTCAAAGCTAGTGGTGATGATGGTAGAGTAGTTATTAATAAATTAGTTTTGTGGATGCCTAGAATGATATTTAACTCAGATCGTTTAAGTTACGTAATGGCAAATCATATGACATCAACAGAATGGTCCTACCTCCGTAAAATGATACAAGAAAGCGGAAGCAGCCAAGCGACCGAGACCACATTTAGAATAACGGCTGGTGTTAAAAATCCGAAACACGTTTTTGTTTATCTGCAAAGGTCAGACAAGACTTCTTCTCAAACACAAAATCCTCATCTTTTGGATATGTTTAAGGTAAATGCTGCTAATACTAATTGTTATTAATAATTGGATCTCTTATTAGTGGTTTAACTGGAAAAGGTTTGCAAGTAGGCAGAAAAGGGAAAGGACTGTCACAAAATGTCACGGGTAGAGCGTACTGGTCGTATATATCTCTTGTAAGTTATCGGTTACACCCAAATCTATTGTTCGAATTGAAACAATTTCACAATATTCATGATCGATCCATGTAACACGTAAAAGCGTGCACATTTTAAGTGGCCGCCAGAGAGGCCGTGTCATAAGTTTAGTTTTGTGCTAATGCATGTAAACGTATAGGTATATTTTCCTTAAACGGCAAAATTGTATAAGGGGCCTCTCGTGTAGATTCAATACTGTAGATTTAGCCACGTTTGTCACGGACTGAACGGGGGAAATAATGATTTGGGCGTAATGTTTGCTATAAAACCCATTGTCTTCTAGCTCTCGCCGGGATGATCGATAGTAAATTGTTGGAACAGAGATTGGACGGCAAATTTCATAGGCAACATGTGGTTAGTAGTTTTATTAAACTTTTATCGTACATTTGTATTCAGTGGGCGACGCCATCTTGTTTGGCGGTTACGACATCCGGTTAGCATTGATGTTTCTCAAACATAACTTTAGACTAGCATATGATTTTGAAGTTACTTTATTAGATGTAATTATTGTAATTGATCATTAATTGTAAAACATTATTAATTTGATAACAGTGGATAATAGGTGCATAATTTAACGTTGGCGTATAACTCAGTGATTGTAATACACGATTGTTAACATTGCGTGCATGCATAACTCAGTGAGTGTAATATATGAGTAATTTGATCATGTTTATATTACATGTATTAGGGGCATTGATTAACAGCGACGTACATAGCGTATACATGGCGTTGTAGAATATGTAGACATTGCTACTCATCATTAGTACAGCTTACATATATTGATTGAATAATGATTTGTTTGGGTAATGATAATTATGCAAGATTGTTATGTTTGTCAACCGACATCTAAAACGTATGTATAATTACAGCCTAAGCCATCCAGGATATAAGCCATCCAGGGTTGGACTAAGCCATCCAGGATATAAGCCATCCAGGGTTGGAGTAAGCCATCTAGGTTTGGATATCCAGGAGTGGAGCTAAGCTTCCACGATTAACGTTTACAAGCGGTGGAGACGGTCCCCGTACCTGCGCAGCCAGGTTTTACTAACGACAACCCCCGGGACACAAGGTGGGCCCGTTACCAAACCTCACTGGAGGAATATCACTCACAATCTCAGTGGAGGTTAACTATCATTGCATCGCGTCATCAACCCTTACAGAAGGCATTTGATGACAATCATCCATTGAATTCGCGCATCATCATCTTCATTAGCTCTCGCGCATCACAGTTATCGCGCTAGATCAACATTGTTATAGCTTTAACAACACGTTAGTGTCTTAGACATTCAGTATTTATAACAATACTAAGAACGTCTTAAACGTTCATGAGAACATTCTTTCATAGTTCATTTGTGTATTCGCTTGTTTTTTTAGATAATTGTATATATATTAAACATATTTTTAAAAGTTGCATTAAACTTATGTAAATGCATTCACCGTCATTGATTCTTTCCTGAGTTAGCCCAACCACTAAGGTCATCCTGTGACAAGGACTAAGAGTTGATCGTGGAAAGGTTTGCAAGTAGACTCACAAATTAGACAATATAGAAGTATCCCATTCATAAAAAAAATATTTTAAAAATAAACCTATCTCTAACTTAGATATAATAAAATTGGCCAGGCAGCTAGGTATACAGAAATTCAGGGGAGTGTTTAGCAAAAACAAATTACCGACAAAACAAAATAAACAAGAATGTGGTATTATTAATCTTGATGATCATATTGGACCTGGTACACACTGGACTTGTTACTATGATAATTATTACTTCGATCCGTTTGGTCTGAGCCCGCCAAAAGAAGTTTTAAATTACATACCTAATATAAAATACAACACCATTCAATATCAAGATAAAACAAGTGTCTTGTGCGGATATTTCTGTTTGTTCTTTGTCAAAAAGTTGCAAGAGGGAAATAGTGCGTACGATATTCTTTATAAAATATTAAAACCGTACAAACCAATAGAAAATGAAAACATTATAAAATCATATTTTGTAAATGAAGTTTAATCTAATCATATTATATATGAGTTACTGTATAAAAGAAAAAAAGGTTACTGAAAATGTTGATCCTAAGCATGTTTAAGCACAAATTGGTAGAAAAATGTTAAGAGCAACTTGTGCATCTTGTGGTATTACTAAAACAAAGTTTGTGAAAAACACAGAAGGTGGAAATATTGATATTCATATAGCTTTGCTCCCTTTGCTACCCAAAAAGGGGATAACACTTACTGGTTATAAATATTGTGGTCCGGGTAATCCGCTTGATTGCGGAGAGCCGGTAAATGAGTTAGATGCTGTTTGCAAAGATCATAATATTTGTTATGATGAAAATCCTAGTAATAAATCAATGTGTGATAAAAACATGCTTACTGGTTCGAAATCAAGTAAGTCTAAAACTATTGGAGAAAAGATTGCCAAACGTTTGATAGTAAAACCAGTTATTAGTCCAAAATATAAACTTGGTCTTGGAAACCCAAAAAACGAGAAAAGGCGTCGAAATGGAATGACAAGTTAGCAGATGAACTTCATAAACCTGTACGAAGAAAGTTCACTCAACGCCGTGTGATTGTTAATGAAATTGATAAAATATGGTCTGCTGACTTAGTTGACATGCAATCGTTTTCAACGTATAATAAAGGTACTAAATACTTGCTTACTGTTATTGATTTATTTAGTAAATTTGCTTGAGTTATTCCAGTTCCAAATAAAACTGGTATAGAAATTACTAAAGCTTTCCAACAGATAATAAGTAAGAAAAGACAATGTAAATTGCTGTGGGTTGATCAAGGTGTGGAATTTTACAACAAGACGTTTAAGCAATTTCTTGACGATAATAATATCAAAATGTATCACACTTTTAATTTCGGAAAAGCTGTAGTAATTGAACGATTTAACAGGACATTAAAAGAAAAGATGTGGAAATATTTTACAGCTAACAATACAAGCACATATTTAGATGTGTTACAGATGATGGTTGATAAGTATAATAATACAAAACATCGGAGTATTAAAATGACACCAACTGAAGCTAGTAATGAAAAGAATAAAGGAACGGTATAGTTCAACTTGTATGGAAAAATGAGAAGTAATCAAATTAAGCCAAAGTTTAAAATAGGGGATAATGTTAGAATCAGCAAATATAAAAGAACGTTTTAGAAAGATTATACCCCAAATTGGACGGAAGAAATACTTATTGTTGATACAATTCAAAACACAAATCCTGTGACATACAAAATAAAAGATTTAAACAACGAAAACATTGATGGAAGCTTTTATGAATTAGAAATAATAAAAGCAAAGCAAGAAATATTCAGGATTGAAAAAGTAATACGACGTGATTACAAAAAGAAACAAGCGTTGATTAAATGGAAGGGTTACAATGAAGATTTCACCAGTTCGGTTCCATTCAAGGATATTGAAAATATTAAATAAGGGTTTAAAAATAATTATATATAGTATTATTATATAATGGAACAAGAAAGATTAGAAAAAGGTTGTAGAAAACTAAACAATTTAAAAGATAAATATAGAAGACAATTGATGACAAGCAAGCAACTCCAAGTAGAATATGAAGTAGTTCGTGATGATTTTATGGACACCAATAAAAGACGACTGTTGGTTGAAATGGATAATTATGAACGTGAGCTGAATAAAAACAGGGAAGAGCTTCTTGAACTAAAATACAAATTACATACCTAATATAAAATACAACACCATTCAATATCAAGATAAAACAAGTGTCTTGTGCGGATATTTCTGTTTGTTCTTTGTCAAAAAGTTGCAAGAGGGAAATAGTGCGTACGATATTCTTTATAAAATATTAAAACCGTACAAACCAATAGAAAATGAAAACATTATAAAATCATATTTTGTAAATGAAGTTTAATCTAATCATATTATATATGAGTTACTGTATAAAAGAAAAAAAGGTTACTGAAAATGTTGATCCTAAGCATGTTTAAGCACAAATTGGTAGAAAAATGTTAAGAGCAACTTGTGCATCTTGTGGTATTACTAAAACAAAGTTTGTGAAAAACACAGAAGGTGGAAATATTGATATTCATATAGCTTTGCTCCCTTTGCTACCCAAAAAGGGGATAACACTTACTGGTTATAAATATTGTGGTCCGGGTAATCCGCTTGATTGCGGAGAGCCGGTAAATGAGTTAGATGCTGTTTGCAAAGATCATAATATTTGTTATGATGAAAATCCTAGTAATAAATCAATGTGTGATAAAAACATGCTTACTGGTTCGAAATCAAGTAAGTCTAAAACTATTGGAGAAAAGATTGCCAAACGTTTGATAGTAAAACCAGTTATTAGTCCAAAATATAAACTTGGTCTTGGAAACCCAAAAAACGAGAAAAGGCGTCGAAATGGACTGACAAGTTAGCAGATGAACTTCATAAACCTGTACGAAGAAAGTTCACTCAACGCCGTGTGATTGTTAATGAAATTGATAAAATATGGTCTGCTGACTTGGTTGACATGCAATCGTTTTCAACGTATAATAAAGGTACTAAATACTTGCTTACTGTTATTGATTTATTTAGTAAATTTGCTTGAGTTATTCCAGTTCCAAATAAAACTGGTATAGAAATTACTAAAGCTTTCCAACAGATAATAAGTAAGAAAAGACAATGTAAATTGCTGTGGGTTGATCAAGGTGTGGAATTTTACAACAAGACGTTTAAGCAATTTCTTGACGATAATAATATCAAAATGTATCACACTTTTAATTTCGGAAAAGCTGTAGTAATTGAACGATTTAACAGGACATTAAAAGAAAAGATGTGGAAATATTTTACAGCTAACAATACAAGCACATATTTAGATGTGTTACAGATGATGGTTGATAAGTATAATAATACAAAACATCGGAGTATTAAAATGACACCAACTGAAGCTAGTAATGAAAAGAATAAAGGAACGGTATAGTTCAACTTGTATGGAAAAATGAGAAGTAATCAAATTAAGCCAAAGTTTAAAATAGGGGATAATGTTAGAATCAGCAAATATAAAAGAACGTTTTAGAAAGATTATACCCCAAAATGGACGGAAGAAATACTTATTGTTGATACAATTCAAAACACAAATCCTGTGACATACAAAATAAAAGATTTAAACAACGAAAACATTGATGGAAGCTTTTATGAATTAGAAATAATAAAAGCAAAGCAAGAAATATTCAGGATTGAAAAAGTAATACGACGTGATTACAAAAAGAAACAAGCGTTGATTAAATGGAAGGGTTACAATGAAGATTTCACCAGTTCGGTTCCATTCAAGGATATTGAAAATATTAAATAAGGGTTTAAAAATAATTATATATAGTATTATTATATAATGGAACAAGAAAGATTAGAAAAAGGTTGTAGAAAACTAAACAATTTAAAAGATAAATATAGAAGACAATTGATGACAAGCAAGCAACTCCAAGTAGAATATGAAGTAGTTCGTGATGATTTTATGGACACCAATAAAAGACGACTGTTGGTTGAAATGGATAATTATGAACGTGAGCTGAATAAAAACAGGGAAGAGCTTCTTGAACTAAAATACAAAATAGCAAAGTGTAGGAAAATAAAATATTCCATGGTAAAAAATGATATGCAGAGCGACGATGAAGACTACTGCCCGGTTCCGTCTGACTTTGCTTAATGAGTTGCAAATGTTATGTTATTAAAATGACCAACCGGATTGATTAGTAGTATAGAAACGCGGGGTATCAGCGGAGTTTTCCAGAGCGGGGTGCTTGAGAAAACTGTTGAAATATGTTGGTGTTGATTTAGGCGTGACTTACATTTAGATCTTAGTGGTGTGAATGAGAGATACGCCTGAGTTTCCCCCCTGGCATATTTCATTAGTTTTTCTCGTACCCCGTGATGGAAAACTGCGATGGTACCCCTCGTTTCTATACTACTAATATAAAAATAATATTTTGACTGCGATTTAGAAGTAATTTTCCGGGACTTTTTAAAAATTGAAAACCATATCTGGACCAGTCATACTAATAACAATGTTTGGCGTAAACTTCATAATTATTCTTATTATTAAATTGGTATGTATTAATGTAGGATGGCTTAGCCGACATAGCTATGAATTGTTTATATACAAATATAATAAAACGACTTTGCAATTAATGATTTTACATTCCGGGGCTGCTTAAAAATAGAGATGATTTTGGCTATATGGCTCTTAGCGCTCATATTCTTCTACTAAAACAAATGACAAACAAAATAATGTTTTGACTTTTTAATTTAACACTTACTTTCCGGGACCGTTTGTTGAAACCATCATATCACAATGATTATACATTATCAGTATTTATCAATCTAGGATGGTATAGCAAACATAACTAAGCATTTGTTTAATACATAAAACATGGAACTGTTTAAACATGTACTTGACTGCAGGAACATTTAATACACGTTCCTGGTGATTGATAATTTTGCTAACATGATTGTTCATTTGGAAGTCAATAAATGTCATACCCTAATATTTGATTTTGCATTTAATGTTATTTAAAATAGTTATGCAACATATCAAGCTGATGATAATACGTTAATAGTTTAGAAATATATCTGCAACATATGAAATATAATAGACAAGAAAGGAAGTAACACATAATTTTATACACGTTCTTAATATTTAATATGTCATTAGTTCGACTTTTTCGAAGATAAAAAGATCAATTGTCATCACTTGATCGTCGTCTGCATCCTGTTAAAGTTTGTATGTAAGCTTGTATTTAAGCTTGTATCTCCAAAACTACTTAACATAATGGATTAATGTCAAGATTTAACTCTAATAAACATGTTGCAGTTAAATCTTGACACTTTCAAAGCAACTGATTAAGATAAAGTCAAACATATAATTATCACTTCAATATTCATTATATAAGGTGTGAAAAACAAGCACTTTATGATTTGCAGGCTTAGTTCAATTTAATACTTTTATTAGACATAATTACATGTTAACTGCATTACTAGTTATCAATATAATTCTGATTACCATTCTCCATTTATATAAATGATTTAAAAGAACTAGTAACCCTTTGTTTATTATTTATTGGACATATAGTATGCACACTCCCTGTCTGTTTGACCCAATTCCACGACAATTCAAAGTCATTCCAACGTCCAGTAGTCACCATGAAATGGCCGCAATGACTGAAACGCGCATGTCGACCGGACGGTGAAATGATGAAAGACGACCAATAAAAATGACAGAACGAAAAGATAAAAGAACGACAGAACGAAAAGACGACAGATTATAAGCGAAAAGACAACAGAAGGCCACACGAAATAATGAAAAGACGACACTATCAAATGGAGTGTTTTTGCGGGTGAAGTGTCGTCTTTTCGCGTGGCGTTTTTCGTCTTTTCGCCCTTGCAATGTGGTCTTTTCATTCTGACGTTCTTTCGTCTTTTTGTGCTGCATTTGTCATCTAATCGTCTTTTCGTTGTGTCGTCTTTTCGTGGCGAAATAACGAAAAGACGAAATGGTAGAAATCAGTCACCATAAGAGTGCCAACAAGGCAAAATGATGCATTTTTTAGCAAATTCAAGGGCAGATAACTCAGTTGATAACTCAGATCGAATCTGGCTGTTTTTTTACGGATATATAACTACTGTTTAAATTTGGCAAAGATTAGATGAAAAATGGAGAGGCTAGAGTGCCTAAAAGGAAAAAGTTAACGACGGACAGACAGACAGACGGACGGACGACGGACAACACAGCATCCCATAAGCTCGACTGGTCTTCAGCCAGTAGAGCTAAAAACTAGAAGGGTAACGAAGAATTGCATAAAGTTTTATGATGATAGGTCAATATTTTGGCAAGTTATGAGCTAGGTTAGGTTGCAGGTTAAAGTTTAATGAAAAGAGGCATAACTCTGCTGAAATGAAATTCAGAGTTATTGGACATGTCAATGGCATTGACTAATTGATAAACTGCATAACGTTTCATGACCATAGGTCAATATTTTACCAAGTCATGACACACATTTTACAATATTGTCTGACTATTCAGTAAAATATGAAGGCCAATAATTGAAGCAATTCTGCCCTTGCTTCCTAAACTTGCTGAAAATGTTGCAAGCCTAGTTAGGTGCTGTTTACCCTTTAAATTTTTGAGAATAGGTAACACATTTTTACAATATCAATATTAAGACCTTTCTTTAACATATAAAGGGCAATAACTCCTGTAATTTGTTCCTGTTTCACCTGAACTTACTTCTTACACATCATTACATGATAAGCATCTTCACACATAGTTTGGTAATATTAGTTGTTATAGTTTTGGAGGAGTGGGCGACACAAAATTTTACAATATTAACACTTGACTTAAAACTACGACGATAAATAATTCTTGTAATTTGTATCAAATTTATCTGACCTTACTTCCTACACACCAGTGTAGTGATATTGCACACCTTTTCTTCTAAGAGTCCAGCTAAATAGTGGTGTTGTATTTCAGATATAATATAATAAACAAATAGTGAAGTCTTACTTGCAAGACAATGTGTGTAGTCACTTAAGATATAATATAATAAACAAATATTGAAGTCTTACTTGCAATACAACTAGTGTAGGCACTATTTATATAATATCCACTTTCACATCCACAGACACCTTGAGATTCTCCAGATGGAATGTTACAGGCAGATTGCGTGTTAGTACAACTACTGGCGTCTGTACACGTTCCACCCAATGTGGCATCACAACATTGGCTGAGTAAACTGATGATGACCACCTGTAAACGTACAACACCGGTCATATGCAATCTCATTAAAATCAAATCCTAATTACGCTTTGATACTAATTACGTCCGGTATGATGTAAACAAGTTTGAAAATAACGCTCTGGTAAAAAAATCGTAAATAATTAATTATAACGTCGGTTTTCATCGGTATAGTGATTTAAAGGATTTTAATAGTGATATAATTGTATTATCTATCAAACGGTATATTCATTTTAACAAGATATCCGCGGATTCAGATGTCTCGCCTAACGGGGGAGGGACTTAAAAATAATCAGGTCAATGATGCTTAAACATGTTAAATGAAAGTTTTTAAACATTTTAGTAACTAAAAACAAAAGGTCAATGACCCTGAAGCTCTACTGATAGGTTCTGATAGCTAGATCAGCATTCCTGTGAAGTTTCATGAAAATCTGTCAAGTAGTTTCAGAGGAGTAGCGGGCTTCAAGTTTTTACTATATAACTGTATATAAACAAAGATGGCCGCTGGTGGCCATGTTTAATGCCGCATCAAAATAATTTTCAACAAGGACCAATATCATGTCATGCTGATCATTTTCAAAAAAAGTCCCATATCAATATCACTTTCACGAAGTAGTCGCTACAAACTTGTTTTATTTAAATCTATTTTTAGCCATTGTGGCCATTTCCGTCCGACCTGAAATTTTGATAGGATCAACTAGATATCAAGAGAAACATATCTATTACGTTTCATGAAAATCCTTCAAGTAGTCTCAGAGGAGTAGTCGTCACAAGTTTTTCCTATATAACTCTATGTAAACAAAGATTGCCGCTGGCGGCCATGTTTGACATCCAATCAAACTGGAAGAATGATGGCCCTATCGTCTTAACGAGGCAAAATATAGCATTTTTAACTAATTCAAGGGCCATAACTCCGCTGTTCCTTGTCCGACGCTGGCTGGTTTTCAAACTTATCCGAGCTTTCATTGATATTAACAATCTGGTAAAGCTTGGTAAATATCCGATGACAAATGAATGCCCAATCGTCTTAACGAGCCAACAAATAGCATTTTTAACTAAATCAAGAGCCATAACTCCGCTGTTACTTGTCCGATCTGGCTGGTTTAGAACGTGTCCGAGCTTTCATGGATATTAACGACCTGATAACATTTCTAAAAGATCGGATGAAACATGAAGGCCCTATCGTCTTAACGAGACAAAAGTTAAAGACAGACGAAGGACGACGGACGGACGACGGACAACTCGGCATCCCATAAGTTCTGCTGGCTTTCGGCCAGTAGAGCTAAAAATGAACGCCCTATCGTCTTAACGAGGCAAAATATAGCATTCTTAACTAAATCAAGGGTCATAACTGTGCTTTTAGTAGTCCGATTTGGCTGGTTTTCGAACTTTTCCGAGCTTTTATTAACATTAACAATCTGGTAAAGTTTGGTAAAGATCAGATGAAAAATGAAGACCCTATCGTCTTAACAAGACAACAAATTAACGACGGACGGACGGATGACGGACGACGGACGGACGATGGACGGGCGACGGACGGACGACGGACAGCTCGGCATACCATCAGCCAGCAGAACTAAAAACAACAAACAAGAGGCCCAAGAGGGCCAGTGGACGCTCTACTTGCTAAAACAGCTCTTATATGGTAAAGATCAGATAAAAAATGAAGTAACTACAGATTTAACAAAGGAAAATACAATATAGCATTTTTCAACAAATCAAGGCCCATAACTCTGTCGCTACTAAAAAGATCTAGCTGGTTTTCGAAATTGTCCAATATTTCATTGATATACCGTGCTTTGCACAACTAGACATTATACTGAGGCTTTCTGCCAAATTTCGTAGAAATCCAACAAGCCGTTTAGGAGGAGTAGCGCTGACAAGAAATTTAAAGTAAAAATGTCATAAATCAGTAAAAAATCAGCAAACTGGAACAAAAGCGCGATATGCACAACTAGACATCTTACCGATGCTTCCTGCCAAGTTTCGTCGAAATCCAACAAGGCATTTAGGAGGAGTAGCAATGACAAGAAATTTAATGTCAAGAGGCTGTAACTCCATCAAAAATCAACGAATCGGAAAAAAAACGCAATAGGCACAACAAGCAATCATAGCTCCCTGTTAAGTTTCGTCAAATCCAAGTGTTAACAAAAAAAAATAAAAAAAAATGAAAAAGTAATTAAAAAGAAAATGAAAAGAAAAAGAAAAAAGAAAATACAAACATTTTTTTAAACAAAATTCCAAAAAAAAATGAAATTCCAAAAAACAAACAAAAAAAAAAAAAAAAGAAGAAAATTCCCCTTTCATTGTACTATCAAGTCCTTGTTTGCAGTACAGTGCGGACCTACGATGCCATTGCGTTCGGACGCTGTCGTTTCTATAGGATCCTATATCTCATTAACGAGGCAAAATATAGAATGTTTAACTAATTCAAGGGCCATAACTCCGCTGTTGCTTGTCCGATCTGGCTGGTTTCGAACTAGTCCGAGATTTCATTGATATTAACAATCTGGTAAAGTTTGGTAAAGATCGGATGAAAAATAAAGGCCCTATTGTCTTAACAATGCAAAATATAGCGTTTTTAACTAAATCAAGGGCCCTAACTCCGCTGTTACTGGTCCGAGCTGGTTGTTTTTCAAACTTGTCCGAGCTTTCATTGATATTAACAATCTGTTAACGTTTGGTAAAAATCCGAAAAATGAAGGCCCTATCGTCTTAACATAATATGGAACAAATAATATTTAATGTTTGTACTTGTATCTTATAGATCCTACGCTGAAGAAAGTTCGTTATTATGAATTTAATTCTCTCAAATAATAAATAATTATATTCTAAATTCAATGTATCAGTAGTGATCTGGCGTCTTTCTATGGTAAATGTATGTATAGGTACCTGAGGTTATAATCATGTAATGCGAATCCTCCATTATATCAATATACGCTATGGTTGCCGTTATTTGAAAATATCCGACGCGTTTAAGAGTAATAATTTAGGCCTTAAGTATCACCCGGTTTCCGAAATCAATCCTAGGCCGAGTGGGCTAAAGCGTGCGTCTGTTACTGGGTGAGGCGCCGTGTCGAGGTTGGTGTCTAGGGCTGTTTGTTCGAATCCGTTGGTAAAGTGGTTGGTACAAAATGTTCTCCACACACACACACACACACACACACACATATATATGGAGAGATTTTTTTATAAGAAAGTTATGGCGTTATATATAAGCACTACTGCTTCGAAGGATTTATTGAATTTCGACTGTGTGTCGGCAGTATATTGCAGTAAGGCAATAATACTGCAGTAACGTTACATTGAAGGTAGCACATATAATCATATTATTTATAATTTAATCGAACGTACGTTTATCAAAATGTATTTTTTAAGTACTTACCAAGAATGTTATATTAACCGTTTGCCAGTGTATTGCACCCATCATGGGTTGATTAAATCCACATCCACAACTGTTACAAACTGTAGGACACTTTGATAATCTCTACTTCCTAGTTAAAATCGTATATAAATATATTTCGACTGGTTCTACTTCATGACCCCATTCATACGTGGATCATGTTTATTAAAGGGACGCATGTAACATACAGTGTCATAATACAACATTTGTAATAAACATGAATCAATCGTTTAACCCAGCACCAGCATTTAGCCAGTTTTAACGTATATTTACTATATTTCATAGTGTATAGTTGTTGTAATAAAAGTAATAAGAGAAACGAAATTAGATTGTCATCTTCCTTAAATCAATATAACATGTAATAATTTTGAACTGGTCAAAACATGCGTTTTATTTCTGATGATAAAGGATATTCCACTCCAATTTTCTTACATTTTACATTGACTTTTGTCATAACAACCCATCCACACCAGTTGTAAGCATTGTAACATTAAGTATTAATCACACGCCTGTAAAAAATCACGTCATTGTTTCTATTAACCTGTGCGTTTTGTAATTTCATCATCAATCGGCGTTGAGAACTAAATCAATGCGGGGAAAATGCGAATCAAGTCTTGTACTGATACAGTTTTTCCCGTCGCTATAAAACCAACAATAACCCGCTTCGGGAAAATGATAATGGCCAAAAAGTGCAAGAGAAACAACTACCGTCAGTTTATTTTCAGAATGGTGAAAACAATTTTCTGTTGGGACACAAAGGATTCGTGCGCAGTAGCTCTGCTACTTTGAACAATGAAGTAATACTTGATTGTCCGATGTTGTTTTAATTAATTTTAAAATGCAATTAATTAATATTGAAAGAACTATTTGATCATAGCCATTCAGTGGGAGGCAACATCAATTGTTATTTAACCGTGAATTCGCCGAGATTAATGGATACATTTTTCTAAATATGGACCGCTTCTTTTGTGGGATGATAGTTGTAAATGAATGCAACACATGCAAACCTTAAGAATATCTACTTCAAGCATGCAACTCCTGTAGATGGTCCATATGTTTTTACCGATTTTATATATATCATCCAATAGGTATGTTCAAAGATGGCAGGACCTCGCTGCGTGTACTCAGTTCCAGTTTGTTTATAACAGATGCACACGTGTGTTTATTAATATGAAAATAAATTTAAAGAAAGTTTTTTCAGTGTGCCGCGACTGTCAACTGCTAATTAGAATTAATTTTTTATAAAATAACAACAAACAGCTCGCTAAATAACCATCGTCTCAAACAACTCGCTAAATAACCATCGTCTCACAAATCCGGCTAAATAACCATCGTCTCAAACAACTCGTTAAATAACCATCGTCTCAAACAACTCTCTAAATAACCATCGTCTCAAACAACTCGCTAAATAACTATCGTCTCAAACAACTCGCTAAATAACCATCGTCTCAAACGTCTCCACCACAATTATTTTCCATAGGGTCTCCTTGTAATGTTTTTGTTCGTGGCATAGAGATAAAACAGTTTTTGCAGCATGTATTTATGCTTAAATTCTTCATTGATCCAATATCTGCAATTTAAAACACATTTAACAAATATTTACCAGATTGAACTTTTTTTAATTTTATGTTTGCGTGACACCTATCACAATTTAGACAAAAATACAACCCCGTGATGATTAGACCCATGATGTGTAAAATGAGGCAAAATTAGCTAGAAATCGTATATCAACATGCATTTTTCTGTGATCTCTTCC
Source organism: Cyrtodaria siliqua (assembly GCA_037043455.1). Lineage (NCBI taxonomy): Eukaryota > Metazoa > Mollusca > Bivalvia > Adapedonta > Hiatellidae > Cyrtodaria > Cyrtodaria siliqua. The sequence continues at coordinate 142,071 of JAWPHD010002955.1, forward strand.
TAAAATGCTGTAGATTTAGAACCTGGTAAAGATAAATCAATGTATCCTGTAAAATGCAGAAAAGCGAACTTGTTTTTTTTTATCTACCTCCTTCATCTGTAGGGCACGAGTATTCCAGGGAGATAATAGTGGTGTGAGTCCTCAAACAACTCGCTAAATAACCATCGTCTCAAACAACTCGCTAAATAAAAATTGACTCTACAAATGAATTATTTTAACCTGTATAACATTATGAAGAAGAGGTTAGTTGTTTATGTCGAACACCGTTCATTTGTTGATCACCAGCGGCTGTACTTCTTGCACATTGTAAAAGATAAACACATGTCCTCTTATTATTATGTTTTACTAAAATATAAAATCCGATTCTATCTATTGTATTTAAAATATTGTGTTTCATGTGCAGTTCTAATGTATGTGTATCAAGTTTCAAGATTGCCTTGTGTTCCTTTAATATCAGAAAATCAGATTGCTTGCCCAAACTTAACACCATTTGTAAATCGCCACTTCCTTGTTACAATGTCATGTAGATTTCGGTTCTGCTTCATAGCTTCATGTTTACTAACGGGGTATCTATACTAGACGACACGTATAATTTGAGTTTTATGTTTTGTTCAGGTCGGATGAGGATATGGGTTCGATATGTTTACCTGTGTATCTTCATATCAATGCAGCGGTGTAATGCAAACATTAAATAATCTCGCTTCACGGTCGAGTTCATCGTCGAGTTTATATTGTAGCAACGGTGTTATGTTAATAAACATGATTTATCTCCCCGTCATAAGTAAATGGGTGTCATCTACCGGAGAACTGTTTAAAATTGATATAATACAGTACATTAAAACAAGAAAACATAACGCAATGCATCAATCTTCCGTTAGTATTGTAGCACTTGATAGCAATTTTAATGAACTTGTGTATAAATTTAAGAAAAATATAAATAATATTATCAAATAGTTAAAATAATTTTACATGATATTTTGAGCATTTTCGTAATTGATCGCTGTTTTCTCTTTGGGGGTTCTCATTCAAAGTATATAAGACTAACTCATGTGCGAGTATGTTCCAGAGGAACCCGGCACAATATATAAAGTAGAAGAAGGAGAACTTAAGTTTCATTAGCCAGTATGTTAATCCAATCTCTTTGGTTTACATATTTTATTCGTTTGTTTGTTTGTATGGTGTTTTACGTCATTTTCAACACATGTAAGGTTATATATACTGAAAGGAAAAAGAAATGCGGCACGGGTATCTTCGCTACATATGGTATGTACAGTATGCTGCTGTTAATCGAATGGTACATGGCTACGTAAGATATTTCCTTTCAGAAAAAAGACTAAAACAACACGTAACACAGCAAATAGTATTCCTGCAAAGTATCATTATTGACAGAGTACGCGTTTGGCTCAAGCATGGGAGCAAGCTTACGATGCACAATTTTGCAAAATACAGTACTGAACTGGCTCAATTTATCAAAGAGGAATTTCAACATTTATGAATTTCTCGTTATAACGTGTACTGTGACTAAAACGTCTACAGCATCATAGCTGTGTCCTTTCTCTAACTAACTGCAACGTTTTTTTTACAAAACATCATGGGATTTTCCTGGAATATATATGGAATTAAGTGTGCAGAATATACAATATATAGCGGAAATTCCCGTGTCGCGATTCTTTTTCCTTTCAGTATATGACGGTCTTTTTTTAGTCGTGGAGGCAGATCACCCACTTTTTCTGGGTAGACCCAGTCCTGTACACCTCCCGCGATCCGTAAGAATCGACACTTCCTCAAAAGTCGAGCTCCCAGTAGGATTCAAACCCTCAGCGGTGAGAGGCGAAGGTTTACAACGCAACGTCGTTAACCACTCGTCTAATTGCTGATTATCCGAAGCGTATGTTCCTCTTCTATGTATGCGTTGCCAGAACAGATGTTTTATAAACTCGCTTTCTTTTCTACATACTTTGTGCCCTTTCATCCAAATAAAGGTATTTCATGCACAATGATCCAGAATATCACTTGAATAAAGCGCAATTTCATAAACATGAATTTTGGCTAAATTAATGTAAAACTAGTGCCACTAAATATGTGTCCTTCAAGTGTACATAAACAAACACAATAACACATACATTCGCCAGGCTCCTGCCCTGAGGATAAACTGCTCATGCAATCTTTAATACAGAACTACTTTCGACTACAACACCTGAGCACATCCGGTTCGTTTAGTGCAATTAAACCTGGCGCAATACATTTCAATATATTGCAAGATTGGTATTTCATATTAACTGGTATATTACACAATTGCTAATTTAGTTTTATATATTTTAAAGGCGGTGCAATTCCCGAACCCCTATATATACTAGTCAAACACCTAAGAATATGTCAATAATATTCTCATTGTTTTGTGTATTTCCCGCTTGATTAGAGATAGGTTAAACTACAAAAATGTCAATATAAATCGTCTGATGTGATTGCAAGAACATATTTTAAAGTTTTCAAGTTGATGTGTTTTCTTAGAAATATACAACTTATACAACTACAATAGGATTTTGTTAAGTACTTCGAATTAGTGTAGTTTTTCGATGCTCCTAATTCTAATAATGCCAGCTAAAATTATTTTGACATCATGTTTTACTAGCATTATCACTACAAATGCGTCTGCAAAATAATTTTTCAAAATATTTAATGTTAACGTTGACTTCAGTTACTTTAATTTCCAACGATATTCAATTAGAAGGGTTTATCCAGGTTTCATATTTTTATAGACGGAGAATCTGCAATAAACTGGTCAATTGTTAATGGTTTTTTTATAATATTTCATACCAATTTTAAGATGTTTAGATCTTTAAGCGGACTTCGATTCATGTTATGTGTTTTACCAGCACATTACATGTTTTCATATTAAGGAACGGTAACTCTCAAAAGATGTAACAATTTAAACAAAAATAAATGTTTTTTCCAACTATGGGTAAAAACGAAATAACTATTCTAAAATACGTTAAAATAAGAAAATTAGTTAATAGGATACAAAAGTGAGAAATTAGGAATTTTGTTCAGTATATAGTGTCGCAATGAAAATAATCACTAGTACACCGGCTATACTATGTTTTAAATGATTCCAATTGAAAAATAATAGCGGTTCTGAATAAATCCAGAAAACAATCGATAAACACCAATGATAAGCACAACTCCCATCAGTTTCGCATGTTTATAAAAACGCTAATGTTTACAAAAAGGCTAAACAATATTTCTTGGTTCTTGTAACTCATTACTAAGATGTATAAAAGGCAAGATATGACATCACAAACATAAATGGGTTGACAATAGGGCAACCGTCTTGGAGCGGTCACTGGCAAAAAAGACCACTGGGGGTTTAAACCTGGTTCTAGGGTCACCAGACCTCACCCTATTTCATCCCAATAAAACGGGGCAGTGTAAATAAAGATATCCCAGCCTGGTTATATTCCCTAGCAAACAAGGCAGCATAAGTAGAACACATACATGATCATGTATATTTAATTATAAAAAATGCCTAAAAAGCCACAAAACAAGTATTAAATGACTTGGCAAAAGCCAGTGCAACAAGGGAACAAACCGTTAAGGGTAGACAAGACAAGATTTAAGATAAATATCAAACGCTACCGTCCTTTGGGGATTGAGGTTGGTAACCGTCATGATAGGGTCCACAATCTGTCTGGTCATCACACAATCAAAAAAGAAAGCATAGTGACTAACTGTAAATGGTTTAACCACTATAAAACATGCTGTGCGTTGCAAAATGATAGGGTCATAACCAATTTGTAAACTTCATGTTTAGTGGTTTACCCATGTACGTTCACAACTATGCTTTCTTCTTTGATTGTGCGATGACCGGATATGATGAAGTTTACATAAACCTAAAAAAACGGTAGCATTGAATGTTTGTCTTAAATCTTGTAGTGTCGTAACCTTAATGGTTTGTCTTATTGTACGAGTCAATGAGTTCTTGCACTGTGGCTTTATAGGGTTTCGTTTGTTATATTCATATATACATGATCATCTATGTGGACACTATCGCTGACAACTGCTACATTCCCTGTCGGTATACGGGTTGATTTAGTGCGTTGTAAAATGATAGGGCCATAACAGTTTATGATACACGTTTTAATAAGTTTAATAAATATTGTAGGAAAGGGATTATGACCAAGGATCTTACGAAGTTTTTAAATCACATCACCATTAAGTAAGGTTGTAATTGTACTTGTCACAGAAGACGTCTTAAATTATTTTGATATTTTCAAAGAAGATCAGGGCTACGATAGCAACATTTTGCAGAGGTATTAGCAAACCAAATAATGTTTATAGTCGAAAATATATAACTTAACTGCACCTCCAGGTCTTTGTTTATTGGGCTAAGTTATCATTGTTTGTATGAATTTTATCAATTTTAAAATGTGTTTTATCAAATATTGAAAGTGCTATTAAAGCCTAATTATTAGCGGAAACAAATGTTTTATTAAATGGCGAATTCACCAAGATTAAAATTAGAAAGGACGTAAATCTGTAAAACTCTGAACGGCTTTCATTTTGTTTTGTAAATGAAAACAACAAAGTTAAGTTTAACAATATCTACTCCGAAAAGCTGTGGTTCAAGAGAGGTCGATATTTGTTTTTTTCTGTTTTATAGGTACCTAATGTAAATATGTTTGGATCTCAGGCCAATGGGTGGGTTCAAAGACCGCAGCACCTCCATCTAAACCTGTATATGTGGGTACTCAGCTACAGTATGGACATAACAGATGATAAACTATGTTAACACATATCTCAGCTTATTTTAGACAAAAACTCGTCAACTCTGAGTAATATACTGTGTTACGAGTAAAATGTAACAAAAAAGAAGAAAAAACAAGCCACACAAAAATAAAATTAACAAATTTATTTACATAAAGTAGTCACTTACAGAATACACAAATCCAGTTTTTCATTAATATCCAATTTTTGAATTAAGTCCAAATACAATTATCCACTGTTCCTTTAATTCAGATTAGCAAGTGTCTCTTTAATCCAAAACAGTAAGTGTCTCTTTAATCCAGAACAGTAAGTGTCTTTTCAGTCTAAATTAATTTCCAATTTATCCAGTTTAGCCCAAATATTCAATTTCACTGTTATTATGAATGAGCACAATATGTATTAAATCCTCTCCCAATTATATTTTCTAAAAGCATCCAAATCTAAATTAACTTTAATGAAGAGTTCTGAAATCTGATCTCAACTGAACTGCTGAGAGCCCAGAGCTAGCATGTTTATATACCGTCAGTTCCTGAAGTCTTTTCTACTAAAACCATCCAATAAGAATAGTCGAAATTCATCATATATTAATTTGCATAAAATAATCCAGTGAAAACAGTCCACATAACCATAAATGAATTTGCATCAATAATTTGCATACATGTTTACATCTATACTATTTTTAATTTTCAACCAGGCCAAATCAACAACAAACATGCAGCAATGCATGTACACTTTGTGAAACATGCAACAATACATGTAAACTTTAGATGCAGGTAACAACTGCGATGATGTATATTGGTCTATGTTGAACAACATATAATTTATAGCATTGCTTTATCATTTAACCCTATGTTGGTAAATCTTAATTACGTATGCATTGTTCTCAACCATTTGGATACTTCTGCAAATTGTTTTCTTTTGAACCTTTTACAATTAATTAACATTCCCACTGTGAAGAAAAATGCATTACATGTACGTGTATGGTCCCGCATTAATTCCCATTACGTGGACACGGCTTATTTCGTTTAAGCAAATACAGATTAGCCGTGGGCGAAGCTTATTATAGTGTTATCGATACAGGTAATTTGTGGGCGGAGCTTATCGGACTTTTACAATCAAGTCTACTAAAAGATCTTTAATTGTCTCGTTATTATATAACAAACTGAATTAAAACATGATATACATGTAGTGAAAAAAAAGGAAGCCACAATCATTTTGTGAGCGGCGTTTAATAATTACAAACTATCACCGGCGTTCACGGTTTATACTAAATTGTTTAAAATTAAATGCGCACCGTGAAGTACCTGCTCAAGTACCTGTTCACGTAATAGTATATATTGCAACTGTATTTTTTTTTTAACAAACTGGGTCCCCCTAGTCGTGCATCGCTGTTATATTCATAAAAGACGCCAGTGTAGACCAATGATTTATGTTTATATTACTGTTTAATCGTGTACATAGTCTATGTCCAATTTGAAGACACAAATACAGGGTCTACTCGAGCCACGCGCGCTACCGATCAATGACACTTGCCGCGATCTTTGAATATGCCGCCTGTCACGTAGATACTTGTCTCAGTGTAACATCATGTGAAAATGTTGACCACAGTTATGACGCAACACATTCCTTTGATCCTTTACACGTCACGCCTTCGGACGTGTCAAACTGGTATATCGCCCGGTTAGATGTTTATAGAATTATATTAAAGCATGGATATAAGTGTGAAGGTCTATGATTAAAGGAACACACGGAACTCTTGAAATGTTTATCAAGCATTGAAATTAGCGTCTCGATTTATTTATCCAGTATCATTTTGACTCTGCTTGCATATACATGTAATTAAAATAATAAATAATATAATTTTGAGTTTTCATTTTTTCATGTTATCCTACCATAAGTTTACATAGATTATTAGTGCTATATTATCAACAGTTACTAATATAAAAAACAAAAAATATTTTCTTTATACTATTCGTATAATTAATATTAATGACTGAACAAATGAAAGCTATGTAGACAAATTACCTTAACGCCGGGAGTTTTTTTTAAATCAAGATAGCCGTGTGTCCCTTTAATATATATCGCCTAGCCTATACATCCACGAAATATTTTTTTTAAATATAATGCATTCTTTAAAGAGACACATGGACTCTTGAAATGGGATGAATCATCAAACTAATTAACCCAATATCATTTTGACTTGAAATCTGCTTGCTTTTACATTCTAACATGTAAATACGCATGTTGCAGATACGTTGATCCATTTGACAAATTAGACCAAATGTAACGGTGAGTTATTTAAGGATAATAGGCCCTCCACCACTTTACCAATTTAGAATGCGCTACGTCTAAACCACATGCTTTTATTTCAACGGATATATTATATATAAAAAGAGGTAAGTGTTATATATATGTACATGCACTAGCGGATCCAAGGGGGGAGGGGTGTGGGGGGGGCGCACCCCTAAACATTCCGGATCATACATGTATGTCCATGTTACTGTAGATAAAATATCAAACCTCAGTGTAAAATTGTTTCTCGCTCGCTTCGCTCGCTCGACGCATAATGGCTAATGAGTGGTTTAATTAACATATTCTTAAATCCTTTTACCAACATAGCTGAATTAAAATAGGAAACAACCTTGCATTGATATCGACCTACTATGCAAGTATGATTAAAATCAAATGAATACGAGTGTAGTCAGTAGTCAGAGTGTAGCTGAAAGACAGCCATATCCCCCGCTGCACAAAGATTTATAATATACAAATTTAAACATGGAATGTCACTGTAAAATGACAAATTCTCCCTGAAGCTTCCGTGTTCCAAAAAAGTGTGACCTTCAACTAAAAGAACATATGTTTTAAATACAGCTTGTAGTAGAGACATACAGACTACACATATACAAAACATAGCTTATAAATCTTTGTGCTCATTTGATTTTAATCTCACAACTCGGAGTATCCCTGGTCTCGGGATACCGTTGTTATTTATTCTCACAACTCGGAATACCACTGGTCTCGGGATACCGTTGTAGTTCATTCTCACAACTCGGAGTAACACTGTTCTCGGGATACCGTTGTGATTTAATCTCACAACTCGGAGTGAACATGATGTTCATACACAATTATTTCGTTGTTATATTTTCGGCAAATCGTTTGTTGACAATAATCACCAAAGTCACGGTAAATTTCGTTTACTACCTTAGGCTTAAACAAAAAATATTTTGTTTCCTGTCATCCAACCGAATCGCCGTTTTTACCCTCGACACAACAACTTTTACCCCTTCATTTTTGTGTTGCTTTGTTGTGTTTTGGCCTTAACATAATATAATTCAATCAGTTTTGCATGTAATTTGAAAATTGTAATAAAAGGTAACATATTTGTGTTTAGATCTACTCTTGTTGTGTCATGTATATCTCTCAATGCTACAGTCATACGTTCGTGTCCCGCTTGTTACGCGTTTGCACATTGAATAATGTTTGACAGCTACTAACTAACGCGCGGCAGGACTTTGGTTCTACGAGTTTGTTTCAAAACAGATGAGGTCTACCTCTACCTCTACCAAATTGACGCATAGATAAAAGTCGTAAAATCTTTTAAAGAATCCCCCCCCCCCCCCCCCCCCCCACTCTCCACACGCACACACACACAATTTGTTTTCCGACTTAAGCCTAAAAGGGAGTACATCAGGCCTTTTATGGGGGTCTATAGGTGTCCGATTTAAAATTGACAAATATTAATATTGTATTCTACATGACCAAAACATAATGAGCCTATAAAACCTTTTGTTTGCAAAGAAATTCCTTCTGCACAGTAATACGTGCTATCCTAGGTGACGCACCAGGGTTAATTTTAGCATATTACGTGCGAGTCCATCCTAGCTATATGTTGTTCTGAAACTTTAGACATCTAGCTTCACATTTTGATTGATAGTGTTTTCTATCGTGAACTGGAACAATTTTATAATTTAAGATGTTTCTAGAAACATTCTGATGTACCACTTTTAAGACCATTGGGCATGAATTAAACAAACTTTTTTGCATAAAAAAATATAATTAGAATAAAAGAAATTGGGTTCTGCTCAGATTCGAACCCATCCCGCTCGCTTTATAATCCATAATTTTATGGGACTGCCGCTCTCCCGACTGAGCTAATAATCCTTTACAAGTTTTGATGATCTATAAGGTATTTATTCTAAAACCGCAGTGTCCGAATTGACCCGGTCTATATCCAGTCAGATCTTGTTGCAATCGGAACTGCCTCGTCGGATTGGCGACGAGTTCCGATTGTTCTTGTTGATTTGCATTCGGTCTCGCCGACACGATCGGCACAGGAATTCAGGATTATTTTACGACCGAAACAGTTATTTTAACTTCATAGCAAGGGAGGTAAAGTCTTCAGAATATTACACAGCGTACTTCAAAATAAGCTGAAATCTTATTCCGGAGAATAGGCAGCAACAACGTTTTACAAAGGATAGTAGCTTATGCGATAACCATTACTGACCAAACCTATTAAATAGTATATGAAGAATATAAAGGCCATGTATATTTCTTAAATATATAAATCCAAGAAAAATGGAAGATATGTGTTTGATGGTGTTGCAACAAGAGAAATACATCATAAAATTAACTGGTTACAAATCTCAATCACTATCCTAGGAGAGCAATACAGCGTATGAATATATTTTACGCAAGATCACGTGATGATCATGTGATGATGATAATTGATCTATTTATAGAACGCACAGCTAAACGATGGCACAGCTAAACGATGAAACAATAGATGAAATAGCTATATAAATAATATATAACTTAAAGAATGTATCGAGGAAATTATTTGAAATTTCTAAATGACATTACCTTATTTGTATCCGCACTAGAAAAGAAGAAACACCTGTTAAAATATGGGACTTCTTTTTCAGGCAATGCGTCGATTCATCAGTGAGGCTGTAGTTAGGATTTGTGAAAAAACACGGTAACTATGAACAAGTTCACCATGCTAAAAATGTTCTCGCTCGCTTCGCTCGCTCGACACATAATGGCTAATGAGTGGTTTAATGAACACATTCTTAAATCCTTTTATTTGAAAACGGACTTTTTTATGCATACATGTATGTCCATGTTACTGTAGATAAAATATCAAACAATTTCGTTGCACGCCCTCAGTATAAAATGTTTTCTCGCTCGCTTCGCTCGCTCGACTCATAATTTCTAATGAGTGGATTAATTAACACTTTCTTAAATCCTTTTATTTGAAAATGGACTTTTTTACCCTATCAATGCACTACCGCAACCGTTTTTAGAGGCTAGAAACGGACCCGAAAATTGACTAAAAACTTACGCCCCCCTTAGCTGGAATCCTGGATCCGCCCCTGGTAACATGGTATGCTATAACACTATCTCGTCTTGTCTTATCCTTGTTATCGTAATAAAAGCGATCTATGAATTCGATGACACGGGCCCTATTCCAACGACCCGCTCCATCATAAGCATGAACAATTCAAAATAATACAATTATTCCGGCTAATACTTTACTCTTATTTAGTACGCTAAATAACTGAACAATGCCGCGGGTTTTGGGATGAATAAATTATGACGTCACAAAGAAGGCGGGTCCTATGTTTTCGATCAGGAGCTGCTTTTGTAATAATGGATATTGTTAAGTCTTAAACACATATTTAAACCCCGCAAACATATACAAACGATATATTATGCATATCAAATCAAATATATTTCGATAAAAGCAAAGGTTGGGGTCACTGAAGGCAGATTAAGTAGATTAAAATAAAGACCACAAGGTACCCCTTTTCGCCATATAAGCCAAGATGTGACCTTGGGGTCTTAAAGATAAAGCGGCGTCCGCGTAATGGCATTAAGCGATGGGAAAGCTTATACAAACAGGATTTTATAACGGATAATTCTACAATTAAACACGTTTAAAAACATGTTTTACTGAAAAAATGCGATAACCTGTTTAAAATTACATTTTAAATGTATGCAATCGTTTTAAGCCGAAAATTAAGGTTTAATTACAAACCTCCCAGCCAGCCCGTTTTCTCTTCTTGGAGAAGGGGTTGGATGGAATATGAAATAATCGGACCACGTTATGAAAGTAACTCGGTGATTTGTGTTTAAATATCAAGATTACCGTATATCCCTTTAATATCAGAGTCTCTCAATGTACAAACTTACTTCATTTACAAATCGGGACTTCCTTGTTAAAATTGCATTTCTAAAGATATTGACTGTTCACTGAACTGTTATCTATGTTTTTAACTAAAACGTATATAGCAGTTTGTGTATTCGAACAAGCCCCCGTTATCGAATTTCGTAAGTAATACACATCGTTATGATAACCACGTTAATGTAAATCTTTCCGTCAGTATTCGTCGCTGGCGGGAGACCGGCGAATATAGTTTGTTTGTGTTACAATATGTCTTTTGAATTGTATTGACTTTGACATGCAACTGTTAAGACCATATGAACGTCTGGGCAGATTGGAGACCCTTGTGCCATGTATGTCAACTTTTTTTTTCTATTTAAACAAATGAAGAAGTAGGGTCACCCTGACCTCGTTTGACCATCAGCGTGACCAAAGATTCAAATATATGTACATATTCACTTTTTGATTATGTCTGCACAAATTATATAGGTGATAAGAGGCGTGAGAGAAATCTTATAATTACCTGTCATGAACAGACTCAATAAAACCGAGTCTGCTACTTTTCTCTCTTGTTTGTGTTTGTTGCTACCAAGGGATCACCTTTTCAGTATTTATTAATAACATTTGTAAATCGCCACTTCCTTGATAAAATGTCATGTATAGTTTGGTTCTGCTCTGTTTACAAACGGTGTATCTTTACAGGACGACACTTATAAGTACCCCCGATTTGAAATGCTAATAACATATTGAGTATGAATACGTTGTTTAAAACGGTGATTGAAAGTAATCCGATTATTAAATGAATTATTTTTAATTTTATTTTGATGAATTTTCACTCAATATTTTGTGTCAAAATTTTACGTTTCAGTTAAAAGCTATGAAATAAAACGTAACTGAGGTATTTATAAGTGTCGTCTAGTGTATGTTTGTGTAAACAGTGTATACCAGGGTATATAACTGAAAAAGATATAATCCTAAAGCGATCATCGCAAGTAACATTTCAGTTTAGATTGTTCAATAACATGTGACATGTAGAGTACTGTAGGTGTTTTATCAAACCATTAAATAGTATACGAATTGTGTGCAACACTGAACAAACTCCGGGTTGTACTGTAGTACTGGCATTTCATGATTTACTTTAAACTCTAATATTAGAATGTCGACTTCGAGCTTTATGTTTTGTCCAGGGCGGATAAGGATATGGGTTCAGTATGTTTACTTGTTTGTATTCATATCGATGTAGTGGTGTAATGAAAACATTAAATAATCTCGCTTAACGCTCGAGTTCATCCATACAAATCGATATTATACTGTACCAACGACGTTATGTTAATAAACATGGTATATCACCCCGTAATAAGTACATGGGTGTCATCTCCCGGAGAACTGTGTAAAAATTGATATAATATAGTACATTAAAACAAGAAAACATTAACGCAACTCATCAATCTTCTGATAGCCATGGTGGTCTTAATAGACTTGTGTATAAATTTAGAAAAAATACAAAGAATATTATCATATCATTATCAGTTGAATTGAATTGTATAGTCGCACCAACAGCTAAGGTCATATGGCGACTTTCCCGCTTCCATTGGTGGAGGCAGGTGCCCTTCCGGGCAATTTTCGTGCACGGGCGGGCACCTGGGTAGAACCACCGACGAACCGCAAGCCAGCTGGATAGCTTCCTCACATAAAGATGCATAGGCAGGCCCCTGAGGGATCGAGCCTACAGCGGTGAGGTTGCAAGTGATCTCAAGTCAGAGACTCTAACCACTCGGCCACGGACGCCCATATTATTATCAAATAGTTCAAATAATTTAACATGATATTCTGAGCATTTTCGTAATTGATCGCTTTGGCGGGTCTCATTAAAATGATGCAAGACTAACCTAATCTTCTTTAGCCAGTCTGTTAACATATTTCGTACAGATCATTAAAACATACAGGCTATAGAGCGTGTATATTGTATAAATCCAGACAAGTACATGCAGCTAGTCCAACTGCTGATTATCTGTGCAGCGTATATTCAATTCTCTTGATGTAATACATATGTACTATAAAATGGCTTTCTTTTCTGCCTGCTTTATTTCATTTCATCCAGATAAAAGTATTTCATGCGCAATAATCCAGAATACCGCTTAAATAAAACGTAGTTAGTAATTTTGGTTATACCGCGATACCCAAACAAAGTTAAAAAGTTTATCAACAGATGTTATGACCCTATCATTTTGCAACGTCCACTGCATGTTTAGTGGTTGACCCATTTACAGTTCACCATTATGATTTCCTCTTTGCTGTGCGGTGACCGGACAGAAGGTGCACCCTATGATGACGTCTGCATACATTCTCAAAGGACGATAGCGTTTGAAGTTTTCTTTAACTCTTGTCTTGTCATACCCTTAACGGGTTGTTTCTGGTTGCTCTGGCTTCTGCCAAGTCATTGAGTTTTTGCCTTGTGGCTTTCTAGGCGTTTGCTCCATTTGATCATTTATGTGTTATTCTTATATTGCCTATTAATGCTTCCTTGTTTGTTAGAACATATAACCTGGCGGGGATATCTTTGTTTGCACTGTCCCGTTTTAATGGGATGAAAATAGGGTAAGAGTGAGGTTTGATGTACCTTAGAACCTGGTTTAAACCCTCAGTGGCTATTTGTTTTGCCACTGGCAGTTCCAATGCGGTTATCAATTATTTTATGTTTGTGATGCCATATATTGCCTTTTATTCATCTTTGTAGTTATTGTTTGTTTCTGTGCGTGATTTTGGTTGTCTGTGATCCTTGAATGCTACATTTCGGGTTCGACTTTAATACCTACTTTTGGTTTAAAATAGTATTTAAATCATCAGATATATCTCAATCACGATGCTATTATCAAATCAGTTTGCGTCAATTAGTGTAAAACAATTGCCACTAAATATGTTTCCTTCCAGTGTACATACAACAAATACAATCACACATACATTCGCCTGAGGATAAAATACTCAAACTATCTTAAATAAGAGGTAAGCAAAAGTGGACATGTAAAACAAACAATTACGAGTAGAATACTGGCGCAATATATTTCAGGACATTGCATACTTGGGTCTTCTTATTAACTGGTATACAAGTATTACACAACAGGTAATTTAGCTTTTATAAATGTTAAAGGCGATGCATTTTTCCAAATCACTACATATAGAGTCGAAATATAGTATAGTACTAGCAAACCGGCTATACCATGTTTAAATTGATGTCAATTGAAGAATAATTGCGGTTGTTAATAAATCCGGAAAGCAATCGATAAACACCAATAATAAACATAACCCACATCAGACCCTTTCTTTGAGGTTAAATACATCAGTAATGTTATGACACTAGGGTAAGAGTGAGACTTGATGCACCATAGAACCGGGTTTAAACCACCAGCGGCCATTTTTCCACTGACCGTTACCAGGCAGTAGCTCTATTGTAAAGTAGTTGTGTTTGTGATGTCACATTCCTTGATTTCTATTAACATTGTATGTTTTGTTTGTTTTAATGCGTGGTCTACTGTGTTGTGTGAAAGCTGCATTTCCTGTTCCACATTTATACCTACCTTTTCACATTGTCATGTTAATTTGGGAGCTAAAGATAGCAAGCAATCGAGGATGTGTACAGATTAATGCGATGTAAGATTATGAGTAGGCTGTATTGCTTAACTATACTTTGCTAATTCGATTTAGTTTGTAGTGTAGTGTGGACCTACGGTGACATTGCTTTTGTGTGATACTGTTTCTATAGGACGCTTTTTTCTTCTCTTTTTGTCTTAGATTTATTAAAGTGGGTATATCCATTCTCACATACTCACATCATACACATTTAAACAAATATACAACATATACTAGGTGAAGCAGTATGGTCAATGACAATGCTAATAGTGACAACTGAAGAAATAAGATAAGGTTATTTCATTACTAATCTTAAAACTACTTTGCGGCTGTTTTATGTCTTCCTTAATACTGTTTGAAAAGTAGAAGACAATGGAAAGCTGAAGCAGCAGCAGAAGAAGTAGAAGAAAAAATAGAAAAAGAAGAAGAAGATGAAGAAAAAGAAGAAGAAGAAGAAGAAGAAGAAGAAGAAGAAGAAGAAGAAGAAGAAGAAGAAGAAGAAGAAGAATATATTCTAAGAACTATCAATCACAGTTTCTCGTTACCTATACAAATATAATAAATTCACATGTCAGTTATCAACAACAAAAACAACTAAGGGAGAAAGAATAATGGAATAATATTTATATATAATATATATATTTTGGTATATTTTCAGTATAAAAAATGTCCTAACTCCGGTTAAATAATGACATGTAGCTAACTTCTAAACTTGTCAGAGTTTTTATTGACCTTAACAAAGTTTAGTAAAATGAATTCCCTATCAAGTGGACCACGGATAGAGTGTCATCGCATACGTTTACGTGGCCTTTGGCAAGTGGAGCTAAACAGTGATACATTCATGAAACATTTGGAATATATGATAAAACTGGTGCATGTCATTTTGATATTTTGAGATAAGTTACAAATGTGAATCGATCGAAAAAAATAGAATAATGTAAAATGATAATTTCATGTTGCTATGTCTAGATAGCAAGTTTCCTTTAAACGGCTTAATGGGGTAAGATATGGAATCTGAGCTCTGGTCGTCAAGTTTGTCTAACTAACCATAGACAACGAAGTAAGAATAACCCGCATAATTAAACGAATTATAAAACAAATTGGAATTGAAAAGAAACTCAAGAGCGCGTGTGCGTATCTATACAATGCATTTAATATGATCACATCATGCAGGATACAACTATTAGTTTACTGTATTACATTACATGGAACATGCATTAATGCGCACTAACCATACACTTACTCAACTATAACAAACTATACAACATATATACAAAACATATAATTATTGAAAACTATTATAAGAATGAATATCAACTCTTCCTTTAAATGATAATGCATTTATACTAGTTATCACAATAGTGAGGCAAGGTTGGTAATAGTGACTTACACTGGTATACATGTTAAGCGGTCGTCCATATGCGGCTTTGTATTATGTTTGAAGTTTATAGAGTAAACCATATCTGCGAAATTACAACTAACTGCAAACGTTAATATATTATTTTAGCAAAACGAGGCAAAATATAAAATGAGTAACTAGGTAATAAGTATGACGTATGTCTGATAGACATGTTACAAATCAATATGCCGACATTTATAAATGAGTATGTTTGTCTTCAATCTTGTCGTGTCGTTTCCGTAATGATTTATTCTCTTGTTGCTGTGGCTTCTCCTACCTAGTCACTGAGTACTTGATTTATGGCTTTCTAGGTTCCTTTTTATATTCATATATAAATGATCATCTTTGTGTTATACTTATACTTATATACTTATATTGCCTTGATTGAAGATATAGCATAACGGTGATCTCTTTATTTAAGGTGAGGTTTGGTGCACCGTAGAATCTGGTTTAAATCGCCAGCGATATTTTTTGCAACTGACCGATCCAATGCGGTACCCCTAATGCGCTTCTGCTAGTGTCAACATATTTATGTTTGTGTTGTGTGGTGTCGCATACTTTGCTTTTATTTCCTTGCAATGTTTGTTCGACTGTATGCCTACTTTTTATAAGGACTCTAAGATAGATATGAAATGAAAACTTAAACCGCGTAAAAATCATTTATTACCATGTTAAACCATAATTTTACAGTTTCAGTTGATGCGGGGCATCTTCTAGTAGTGGTTACGTAATGGTACTATTGGTAACGGGGGCGAGACAGCGTAGTGAAATGGAACCATTAAGAACTATTGATCCGCCATCTTTAAAAAAAGAAAGATCCAAAATGGATGGGATATGGTCAAGTGAAATTTTCAACTAAATGCATTTTTTAGGCATGAGCAATGCTAACTATAGCAATATGGATGACATGCTGAAATGGTTTATTTTATTTAGAAATGACTTCGGGGATGATTGGACGATTCTATGGACCATTTTATTTCAGACAAAAAACAAAACAGTTTTGAGTACAATTGTACCAGATTTTCGGATATAACGGGCACAATTTCTGCCATACAACTATTCTTTGTGATATTATGTTAACATCAATTGTGTTGAATTACTGTCATGTACTATATGGCTGACATGCTCATGCCTAAAATATGTATTTAGTTGAAAATTTCACTTGACCATATCCGCATCCATTTTGGATATTTTTTATAAAGATTGCGGACCAATAATTCTAAATTGTACTATTATGGACAGGTACGAGGCATTGGCATACCACAGAGGAACGTTTAAAAGAGTATAGTTTTGAAGTACCCTCGCCCTTTCTCTGCCACTAGTCTGTTAGATAAGACACAGTTTCTGTTCTTATTTACTCAAAATAGATTATTATATGGTTACAACAAATCATAAAGATACCATACAAACTGTACACATACATATACAACGAAAGTGTCGGAACATTTAGAGTAGATAAACAATAATCTTGAACGCATCTGGAAGAGAACATCAGCTGTTGGTGTACTGCATAGCACATCCCACTTATGGTGAACTTGAAAACCACATGTGATATATGATGATTTCCGTCCGTATGAGGCAATATGAGAAATCATAGTTATTTAGTCTCGTGATGTATAACTACCTTATAACTAAATAACGAATCACACAGTAAGTGGTATGGCATGCCCTCTGTTTATTTATAATGTAATAATAGTGTTCTTTTATAAGAAGATCTGTACACATATCACATTTGTTAATTTGTCCAAGTTTGTCCAAGTTTTTAAAACTACATATACTCCATGTGATTAGTATTACCTTGTTCACATAACACAATTAATATGCATTAAACCGCGAATTCGGATGAAAGTTACCGTGCACTGAATATTAAATATTAATGTTCTGGTACAAATGTTGTTGACGAGCCTTGTTTGCGGGATGATCTGAAATAAAGTATATATCGTAAATAGCAGAAAGGCACAATACATATACAACAAATTAGACACTATACAAAATGAATACACTTAAATAATATGAGTTCCCGGATAGGAATTGTGATATACAGGGGAACTGTTTAAAACATGCTTAGAGAATATTTCTTACTAGTTTGGTAAAAAACGATTAAAGTCGGTTACCATTTACTGAAGCGATTGCGTAACCGTAAACCGTAAACTACGATTCTCTTATTTTACAATAGCACTAGAGAATAGTTTGTCAGTGCCTTTTATTATCACGACGAGCTTTGAAAACAAAGAATGGCGAACTCGACCGAGCCATTCTGTGTTTTCGTGCCGAGTGAAATAACACTCCTGTGGAATATGTACGCAGCGAGCACAAGGTAGTGAGTGCATTAGAATCAGATCGATATCATACAAGCATATGTTCGTGTAAGCGCTATCGTGTTCATACTATGTGTTATGGTAGATTTTCGGAAAGCATTTGATTTGGTGAATAATGATATACTGCTTATCCGGAAGCTTTACAGATGCAGCAATCGAATAATATCATGGTTTTCAGTCATACCTTACGAACAGCAGTCAAGCTGTTACGATAGATGGTACTATATGAGACCATAAACCTTTAACATGTGGCGTTCCACAAGTGCGCATACTTGGGCTAACTCTTTGTAAAACTTCTATTAGTACAGACGTGTATGCTGATGACACTACAATTTATGATGTACAATTAGATAAGATCACTCTAGAAAACAATCTACAATATTCATTAGACCACCTTCAAAGATGGTGTAAAGAGAATGGTATGCTATTAAATACGGAAAAAAACACAAAGTCATGTTCATTACAACTAGACAGAAAAGTGCACATATGAATGATGCTTCATTGATGCTTAATTATGAAAATATAGATATTAAATATGACAACAGGCGACAAAATATTAGATGAAAATATGCAATGGAATAACCATTTTCAGTATAATTCCAAAACGATATCGTCATGCCTGTGGCTGTTATCCAGAATACGTTCGTATATATAACAGGAACACAGTTTATTATTCAGCAATGCATATATACAACCTCATCTTAATTATTGCTTTGTTATTTGGCGAAACCCTTCTAATGCCAATGTATAAATAATTACAAAACTACAAAGAAGAGCATGCACAATTATACAAGGTCATGAATATATTAGTCTTGAAACTGCAAAAAAAATTTCTTCAAAAAGCTAAAAGCACGTATAAAATAGAAAATCAAATGTCCCTGCAATATCTAAGCGACTTATGAGAGTAAATGAGCAAAATACTTCAATGCAACTGAGATCAATTACAAATAGAAATTTCATAATAACGAACTATTCAAAGGAAGCTTATCATATTCTGGAACTTTAGTATGGAATAGCATTCCCCTAGAAATTAAAAACTCTACATCATGTTATATTTTTTCCAACAAATGCTTGAAATGGGCAAAAAGAGAAAATCGAATCTAAATCTAGCATAGTCTAGTTTGCTTGTACATAACTGTTAATTCCATGGGTTAAAAGCAGTAATGATGTATACACTATACATTTACAAATGTGTCTATGTTTATGTATACATTATAGTATGATGTTTATGTTTCTTCTTGATTGATTTTAGACGGCGTTTCATTTTAAAATATCACATTGTCATATGCGTTGATATGTGTTCATAAAAATACAGATAAATGACGTTTATTTGTTATATTATATTTGTAAATATTTTATTAAGAGGACCTCAAGGAAGATTGGCTATGCCAATTGAGTCACCCTCTATAAATAAAGAAAGTACTTACTCACTACATCTATTGATGTAGACGCTAACTTTTAGTACGGTGATTTCATCTACTTCGTAGCGTACAGTAACACAATTGCAGATAGTTTATAAGTGCTTTAGCTTAAGTAGTTGAACCTTTTTTTGGCACATGTATATTGATATGAGTTTCACATCACCCATATAGCTTTCATAATTGTTTTCTCACTTTTGATATTTTGATGATTTTATACATAATTTCTACAAATTATGGCAATGAAATGGAATAACTATATACAAATAACACAATTTACGAGACTGAAAATATAAGAATGATTATCGGGTATGACTTTAATAAAAAAAAATGAACTCACAGTCAACGTTTGTTTATAAATTGCATTGCTCTAACCTTTCATACTATGCACTAATCTGTTCTCGTAATGTACAGATTCCCCAGGAGTGAAACAAACGTGAATAAAAGACACTTACATAGTATTATTTTATGATGTAGATTATCCATATTTTCTTTATGGTTTACCAGTTTTATCATTTAAACTATTTTTTACGCTTGTCGAGGACGCCACCATACATGTACTTGTTTTTTATGCCTTTTTATGACCTCACATAACGTTACGTATAATAAACCCCAAGGTATTCCGAATGCGTTTGCATTGTCTGATAAAGCAAACTTTTACTTATATTGTCTATTAATGCTGCCTTGATTTTTGGAGTATATAACATGGCGGGGATATCTTTATTTACACTGTTCCGTTTTACTGGGATGAACATAGGGTAAGTGTGAGGTTTGGTGCACCTTAGAACCGGGTTAAAAAAACAGCGAATTTTTTTTGCCACTGACCGTTCCAAGGCAGTAGCCCTATTGTCAACCATTTTATGTTTGTGATGTCATATCTTGCATTTTTTCATCTTTGTAGTTGTTCCTTGTTTCTGTGCATGTTGTTGTTGACTTTGGTCATTGAATGCTCGTCAATATCATGTTCGACTTTTATATCCATTTTTATTCGGTCACCCCTTTATCGAAATGAAGAGAGCATATCTGCATGATATAACTCAGTATATATGCAGCTATTTCTCGCATTGATGAACTCGTACAATATAATATTGACAAAAACAACAACACAAAAACGGAACAAAACAACAACAAAAACCAACAACAACAAACTTGGTGGAACTTCGATAGTTACGTTATTACATACACATACGAGATACCACTAGTTCTGATATTACCACGGATCATTACTCTGTCTTTACCAGTAATCTGGCTGTTTGCTGGCGACAAGTCTGGTGTCTCATACTGCGATTCCTGTCCATCGGTATCAAGATCCGTATAAGGGCTTTGAGGATCAGTCCGGCTATTTCTGATCTTATCATACGTATCGACCCTGGATGATTCGTCGAGTTCCATGTATTGTGTACTTGGGTCTTCTGGACCGTTTGTAATCTCTGGGTTTGCAGTGTTTGTTCCTTGCAATCTATGAATAATGCATTTAGTAAACGTTTACTTAAAGCATATACATCTTACATTCAAAATAAACTGTATACACAAAGGACAAATGTTAAACTTTATACCCCAACGAATGAAAACAAACCCTGTTTATACATTAGATCAGAAATTATGTGTAAGTGGCTTTTTATGACATATGTTTTATTTTTAACATCATTAACTGCTTTTGATAAAGGTACTGGAGGCGATCTGGACAAATTACACAGCAGTAACTTGAGATTTATGGGCTTATTCAGTATATTAACATGGCAAATTATTAGTAATGAAATAATGGTGGTTCATAAAATGACATCCAGATCTTACCCAGGCTGGTTCATAGCCATCACATTAAAACATGAGCATTGTGTTAACTAAAAAACGCGTTTCGATATAAGAAATAGAATCAACTGACCGTTCAACTTTTGGTACATCACTGCGTGAACCTGAAGAGCATATATACTAAAGACTTTAGTTTCAAATGATCATCATGATTATCCATTTAAAATTTTTACTTGAAAACAAGAGACTCAAATGGGACTGATGAGCTCACCAGATAATCAGACAATCTGCATAGTGATTATATGCTTATTATATGCTTATATCTGTACACAAATGTAGGTATAAATGTCGAACAACTTCAGTAGTCTAGTATGTCAGGCTGTTGTTAAATCACTCAATATAAAGAAACTTAAGCTGTATTTGATATAATGGCTCATGCATATTAGACGCGCAGAGGATACTTATTGGTGCAAATGGATGACAGCGTCGACTAACGTTTGTTGTTAGTTATTTTAGTGCGTACTTACACTCTCATTTACTTCTTACATGCAGCTATTAAACTAATGTCGCGATAGCGCTTGTATATAGCCTAATACAAACCAATTTTGAAATACGATATTAAACTACGGTATAATCTGTTTATTTTTAGAGAGGCGTTTTTAAAGTCCTCGAGTATATATATATATATATTCAGTTTAGTGCATAGGATATAAACAATATATCTAAATTCTGTGTATCAGTATGATCTGGCGTCTTTCTATGGTAAAATGTTGTATATATACCTGAGGTTATAATCATGTAAAGTGAATCCTCTATCGTATAAATTATACGCTATGATTGTCGTTATTTGACGAAAAGGCATGAAGATATCCGACACATTCAATAGTACGACCTTAGTATCACCCGTCCACCGAAACCAATCATTTTAGGTTGGCTAGGTGGCCGAGGGGTCTAAGGCGTCGGCTATTGTGCGTGGCGCTGTGTCGAAGTTGGTGTCCAAGGTGTGGGTTCGAATCCGCTGGTAAGTGGTTTGTACAAAATGTTCTCAACATATAATATTTAATGTTTGTACTTGTATCTTATAGATCCCACGTTACAGAAAGTTCGCTATTCTGAATTTAATTCTCTCACAAATAATATAATAATAATATATCTAAATTCAGTGTATCAGTATAATCTGGCTTCTTTCTATGGTAAAATGTTGTATATATACCTGAGGTTATAATCATGTAAAGTGAATCCTCTATCGTATAAATTATACGCTATGATTGTCGTTATTTGACGAAAAGGCACGAAGATATCCGACACGTTCAATAGTACGACCTTAGTATCACCCGTCCACCGAAACCAATCATTTTAGGTTGGCTAGGTGGCCGAGGGGTCTTAGGCGTCGGCTATTGTGCGAGGCGCTGTGTCGAAGTTGGTGTCCTAGGTGCGGGTTCGAATCCGCTGGTAAGTGGTTTGTACAAAATTTTCTCAACATATAATATTTAATGTTTGTACTTGTATCTTATAGATCCCACGTTACAGAAAGTTCGCTATTCTTAATTTAATTCTCTCACAAATAATATAATAATAATATATCTAAATTCAGTGTATCAGTATAATCTGGTTTCTTTCTATGATAAAATGTTGTATATATACCTGAGGTTATAATCATGTAAGAATCCTCTATCGTATACATTATACGCTATGATTGTCGTTATTTGACGAAAAGGCACGAAGATATCCGACACGTTCAATAGTACGACCATAGTATCACCCGTCCACCGAAACCAATCATTTTAGGTTGGCTAGGTGGCCGAGGGGTCTAAGGCGTCGGCTTTTGTGCGAGGCGCTGTGTCGAAGTTGGTGTCCTAGGTGCGGGTTCGAATCCGCTGGTAAGTGGTTTGTACAAAATTTTCTCAACATATAATATTTAATGTTTGTACTTGTATCTTATAGATCCCACGTTACAGAAAGTTCGCTATTCTGAATTTAATTCTCTCACAAATAATATAATAATAATATATCTAAATTCAGTGTATCAGTATAATCTAGCTTCTTTCTATGGTAAAATGTTGTATATATACCTGAGGTTATAATCATGTAAAGTGAATCCTCTATCGTATAAATTATACGCTATGGTTGTCGTTATTTAACTGAAAGGCACGAAGATATCCCTCACGTTCAGTAGTACAACCTTAGTATCACCCGTCCATTGAAACCAATCTTTTTAGGTTGGGTAGGTGGCCGAGGGGTGTAAGGCGTCGGCTATTGTGCGTGGCGCTGTGTCGAAGTTGGTGTCCTAGGTGCGGGTTCGAATCCGCTGGTAAGTGGTTTGTACACAATTGTCTCCACACACATATATATATTTAGGGAAAAGTATTTGCGAACAACCAAGGACAGACAAACTTCGGACGAACTACGGCAGGGCGCCTAGCTATGATGAAAGACACAGAAATCAAACGTATGCATTCACTTCCTAAAAAGGATAGCTGCAACACACGCTGATAAACTGTATCTCTACCTCATAACCCACTCGTCTGGAGGCACAATTAACATATACACGCATATATACATACAAGTATAGCTATATGAAAGGGATCACATTTAAGGATTAAATCACACACATGCTATATTTTTGACAGTGACAATGAAAGGTGCCGGATCACTAGGATACTGTGAATTTAGTAAAATTAAATATAATTTTAATATAAATTATATAAATTATATAAATTATATATATATATGTCATGTGACCAAACTTGGTATCGTATGTGATCTTTGATAAAAAAAATAATAATCTTCAAACGGCGCCGAAGTGTAATGGTTAAAAGGTATCCCCACCCCTCTGACAAGTCCTTCGGATGATACTTAAAGACATTTTCTATAGTTTTTTCTGCATAACAGATGTTCTTTAAACTTTTTGTACAGTAAGTCTGTTATATATATAGACAGAAAAGGCAAAAATAATGGTAAGTCACCATGATTGTTAAAATTTTAAAAAATAATTTGTAATGCCACCGTCATGTCAATCTGTCCAAAAAGTTGAACAAGGCCATGAAATAGCTAAATAAGACATTTTTGAAGTCTAACCATTTATTCATTGGTCACAATTCTGCTAAAATTGTATTAAAGTAAAGAACATTTAATTACAATAACATTTAAAGCTCATCTTTATGTAAAACCTATATTCTTTTACAAAATCTGTTGAGACCGTTACCACAATTTATGCACAAATTAGCCCATAATGTTACAATTTCCTTTTTTTTGTATGTTCCCAATAATAGATTTTTTTTAAACTTTCTAAGCAACATAGTTTTACATATATAAATACAAAATGTGCAATAAAAATGATAGGTCCCCATGCTTGTTTAGAATTTTTTTTTGAAACCCTACCCCTATGCTAAAAGGCCAAGTTTTGTATGAAATTACATAGAAATGGTATATTTTTCCTTTTTTGTTATGTTCCTAATAACATAATTTGTTCAAACTTCCTAGGCACTTATTTGAACATATATTTAGACAATATATTCAATTAAATTTATAGGTCACCATGCATATTGAGATTTAATATAGGTTTTTGGAACCGTACCATTATGCTTAAATTTTTTAATTTTGTTGGAATTTTTACAAAATGGTATATTTTTCCTATTTTATGTATCCAATAATAGGCCTTTATTTAAATGAAGACAATAAAATAATAATAATAATTTAAATAAAAAAAGAAATTAAAAAAATAATTAAAAAAAAAAAAAATAATAATAATAAAAAGACAAAAAATACAACTAGACATCAAAAGCAACATTTCTTTAAATTTGTAACAAAATCCATCCAATAGTTTTAGAAGAGAAGTCGCCCAAAAAAGCCGCGCGTGTAAAACTACAGCAAATGCCTTTAAACCCGAGGTACAGCTAGCTAAACTGCACATTAAATGAAATAAATTAGATACAAACCTTTAGCTAACACCCGTTTAGTGCGCAGGATATAAACAATGATTATCACAAACACAATAACAAGGACAACAATAACGCTTCCTAGCACTGCCCCGACAACGACACCAGTGTTTATAACCCGTTCATTTGATTCTAAAAAAGAACAAAATATTAAGTTATATTAATAATTATAACTTTAATGAATACTGTTTAAACATAATAACAGCTTCAGATTATAGTACAAGCAATTACATCGTTTTATTTGATTTCAGTTAATTAAGGATCTGTTTTCCTCATATTGTACTGGTGGTGTGGAGTGTGAGGGATATGAATAAATAGAGGATATTTATTGTTTTGGAGGGAATACAAGATAGTATTTCATTGAAAGGTGAGAAAAATGTTTCACATTCGTGTACATATAACAGTTTAATCGCTTTGGGATGAAATAAAATCTGTTATTAACGACAATAAAACCACTATTTTGTTTCCCTTATCATGAAAATAACTATGAAAGTCGAGTTTGTAAAGAAACGTTTTTGTTTTGGCGATATGTTCAAGTATTGTGAAGTTGCTATTTTTAACACTGTCAGAATAATCTGTCGTTTTCATAACGTTTTGACCATAACGCAATTATAATTATAACGTTGTAAAGGGAGGTTACTCATAACAAACGTTAATTAAATTAATTATAGTAAGTATTTAGAAGAGATATTATTTGGGATGATTTAAACAATAATATGTGTTTCAAACTTGTTTTAATGATTGTTTAAACGAGGAAAATTTAAATTATGCAAAATTAGGTGACCATTGGAAAGTTAAACAAGATCTAGTTAAAGAGAGGAATTTGAGTGAAAGTTGGTTGTTCAGTCGGCTATAAGAATCACGACTTAGGCCATTATATTGTCTGTCCGCTTAAAGGGAATTTAGCGATACAGCCAAACAAGCTCCATTATTGAGGGTTCTGAAAATCTTGGGAAAAGGTGAAAGAATTATCAAAATCGGATGATAAACACAAAATATATGACCATTTAAAGGTTGTTCTCAAACGAATATGGGAGCAGCCATTTTTAGAACTATGACGTCATAGTTCCATATTACCATATATAGAAAATTGATCAATATCATTTAAAACGAAGAAAATCACTCCAAATGAATGGGTTTTTTTGCTGGTCATATAAAGCATTACTGCCATTAAGTATTACATATTTTTCATACAGTTGTTGTCATTTTTTCCCTATAAATCATATAAATTTTCATATTTATAAATATTCCATATATGGTCATTTAGAACCGTGATGTCATATCTCTCAAAATGGTCACTTCCATATCCGTTTCAACAGAAACTTCAAATGATCATATCTTCTTTCTTTATCATCCGATTTTGATAATTATTTCACCCTTATTTCATTATTTCAGAACACTCAATAATACAGATGGTTTGGATGTGTCGCTACATTCCCTTTATGGTTAGTTTCTTTAAGCGCAAGTTTAAACGAGATTGACTGGGACCGTTCGGACGTTTCGGGTTCACTTTGCCAATTGCGTAAGAGAGAAAGGGTAATTTGAATTGCAGGATTTTTGAGACAAATGGTTTCAGATAGTCTTTGTTGGCTTGTGTTAGAATCGAAGCGTACACCAGTATCCTTGGAGAAACTAGGTTGAGTTTTAAGCGCACGTCGAAGCTTAGAAGAAGACGTTGCTAATAGGCTAGTGTTTGAAACATAGTTTGAGACAGATTGTGCTCAAACAATATTTTGATATATAGATAATCATAAGATCTGAAGTTGATTAATTTGTGGTGATTATGGTTGAAACCATTGTGGTTATTTGAGAATCATTGTTCGAGATCAAAGTTCGGAATCATTCATCGTACGCTTCAAGCTGATTTGTGCTGATCATATGAAATTAAAGAATCAATGTTTCGAACAATTGTATTTAGTTGACAAATCATAAGGCAGGTAGCCTGAGGACAATTTTATGTAATGTTTCAAGCTGCATAGCTCAGAAACATGAAATACGTTTATAGTCAAACTGGGCTCAACCTTCATCCAGTCAAAACATTGTTACCTCAAGGAAGATCCACTTTTAAAGTTCAAGAGCTATAGGAATTAATATAAATAAGGTTAATTCAAGCTTTCATCTTGACAAACACACCATAACTTCTAAAATACTTGACCGATTGATATAAAGCCAATGATATACTTTCATACCAACTTTCTGAAAAAACTTATTTGCGAAAGCAAATAATCCCGAAAACTGACATCTCTACTGTAATGTACTCAACAGTCCTTTAAACGACAACAATTGACAACAATTTATAAAATATGATTTTTAAAATCTATAGCTCATTTTGTTAGTAAAACATTTACAAGTTAAATGTATAATTTAAATTTTTTTTCTAAAACAAGTTGATTTTTACAATGTTAAAATAAAGTAGTTCCGGCAGTGAAAATAAAATTATATTCCACAGTATGAAATAACTCTTTTACTTTTTTTTCACTGCTAAAATGCAGTATACCATTGCTTATCAATGGAATACTGCATTTTATGTATGGCGGCTGTAAAAAGTCGCCCGACTACAACTCAGTAGTGTTGTTACTTACCTGTCTTTAGGGATCATCAAGCCCAATATTTGTTGTTTTAAAGTAGAATAGCGCTTGACGGTGCTAGGCGTGGTCCGCGTGAGAGGTGTTGCATCTAATATTACCTCTCATGAATTGACTCAATAAAACCGAGATTACTACTTTTCTCTTGTTTGTGTTTGTTGCTTCCAAGGGATCCCCTTTTCAGTATTTATTTGCATTGCTTATAATATATAAATAACTGTAATCACTGTATGACGTACAATTGCATGAGAAAATGTTGTAGATTTTTTTGTATCAGATGATGAGGACCGCCCAATACAACTTTAAGAACGTGTAAAGATATTGAGCGAAAATAACAACCCTATGTGAAATAAGACCCACACATCCGATCAAATTGTATCGAAACCAGTAGATCTACATTTTAAAAGTTAACCTACGTTTGGTCGAGATATTGTTATATTTTAAAATATATTTCAATCATTCAAAAGTTAAGGACAGGAAATGATAATTAAAAGTAAAAACTAAGGCACTAGTTTTAAAATATAACGGACATGTTTTTATCTTTGCTGAGATTCGGTCGATATAAAATGGTTGTCATATATTTAAAATATTATGGATCCATGTATGAAGTTTGAAGATTACGAGGCGTCAATTAATTAGAGAAGTAGCTAATGCAAACCTGAATCAATAAAGTGAACGTATATGCGGTCGCATAATTCGTCTATGTATGACCTTTGAAAGGTCCAGGACTATTGACGAAATTTAGCTGACGGAGGGAAATGTATAACCTGAATTGATTCATGTACATTGGTACCGTATACTATTGTTGTGGTATACATATCACAGTATACAATATAAACATGACCCAGTTCAAGTTGTACTTAATTTGAAAGTAGTGTAGAACAACACTGAAAAGAGTATGAAAGGAGAAATTTGAAAATCGCGGAACAAGATAACTATAAGAAATATTGCAGTCTCTGTTTGGCGGAGGTTGTTCATGAAGGGTAGTGAAACATACTTACTATCGCTTACGCCTTCTAGCCCCGGGCTGAGCAAAACTCAATACATAAAATGTCAATAGTACGAAAGATTGTTTCATGCCGAAGATGGTATGCATATGACGATGAACATGGAACCTTCAATGTGGTACTTTCATACCATTCCATGGCCTGCGGCATATGATCCCAGTTTCTAACGAAATTTCTTCGCCCGAAACGAAAAAACAATGGGCGAAATAAACAAAACTGAATTTAGTTGGGCGTTGAGGTTATGAAACCTGAGTATCACAAGTAACAGTCAAACTACTGAATTAAAAAGCAGGCAATATATCCTAAGGGTGATTAAACAATACGTTGATCATTTAAAGGTTGGATTAGTGAAGAAACTAAAGATAGTAAATAAAATATTTTAGAGAGTATGCCATCGATAGATGTATATACATATCGGGCTCAGCGATCTCCAAAGATCGGATGAATAACAGTCCTGATTGCAAGCTTAGAGAGAAGTGTTACACCGCCACACTGCACATTTAACGCTAAGCCTCATTTCTTAAATAATTACTCGTCATTGTAGTAAATGGTCCATATTCATTACTTAGTAAGCATCCACCATTCGTACACACCACAACACGTATACTGGAAATACATGTACAAACAATAAGTATTATGCATAGGTAAACAAGACACTATATACTACAACACTTAACCCAGAAAAAATGCCCGTCAGTGTGTATGAAATAATCAAAATTGGTGATAGCGATATGAAACTTTTGTGTAAAAAAGCTTGGAACTGCCATTGATAGAGAACTTTTAAGTGAAAAAAAGCAACCCTAATGTTTGATATTATATCAAAGTTGATATGATGGGAACTATTCAGCCATATCCAAATTGTCAAATCCATATCAAGCTTATGTAGCATTTTTATTTCACAAATCGGTACTATGGTAATATTAATGAAGAAAAATGAGTATTTATTCCATATAATGACCTTGAGTGTGACCTAGACCTTATATTGTAGAATGGCAATTTCGATGATGTCATGATAAGTATATATTTAAAGTTTGATGAAGAAATATCAAGAAATGAGAAAGCGATAGCCAACGTTTAGTTTTCGTAAAGAAAAACATGAGTATTTAACTCATATTATAACATTCAATGTGGCCATGACCTTTATATTTAGTATGGTAATGTTGACGTTGTCATGATGAGTGTATATTGAAATTTTGATTAAGAAATATTAAGAAATGAGAAAGTTATAGCCAATGTTAAGTTTTCGTGAAGAAAACAATAGTATTTAACCCATATAATGAACTTCAGTGTGACCTTGACCTTTAAATTTTAGTATGGTCATGTCGATGTTGTCATGATGAGTATATACTGAAATTTTGATGAAGAAATATATTGAAAAGTTCAAGCCAACGTTAAGTTTTCGTGAAGAAAAAAACGAGTATTTAACCCATATAATGTACTTCAGTGTGACCTTGACCTTATGTTTTGGTACGATCATGTCGATGTTGTCGTGATGAGTATATATTGAAAGTTTGATGAAGAAATATCAAGAAATGAGAAAGTTATAGCCAACGTTAAGTTTTTGTGAAAAACAATTAGAGTATTTAACCCATATAATGACCTTCAGTGTGACGTTGACCTTTATATTTTAGTATGGTCATGTCGATGTTTTCAAGATGAGTATATATTGAAAGTTTGATGAAGAAATATATCAAGAAATTAGAAAGTTATAGCCAACGTTAAGTTTTCGTGAAGAAAAAATTGAGTATTTAACCCATATAATGACCTTCAGTGTGACCATGACCTTTATATTTTAGCATGTTCATGTTGATGTTGTCGTGATGAGTATATATTGAAAGTTTGATGAAGAAATATCAAGAAATGAGAAAGTTATAGCCAACGTTAAGTTTTTGTGAAAAACAATTAGAGTATTTAACCCATATAATGACCTTCAGTGTGACGTTGACCTTTATATTTTAGTATGGTCATGTCGATGTTTTCAAGATGAGTATATATTGAAAGTTTGATGAAGAAATATATCAAGAAATTAGAAAGTTATAGCCAACGTTAAGTTTTCGTGAAGAAAAAATTGAGTATTTAACCCATATAATGACCTTCAGTGTGACCTTGACCTTTATATTTTAGCATGTTCATGTTGATGTTGTCATGATGAGTATATATTGAAAGTTTGATGAAGAAATATCAAGAAATGAGAAAGTTATCGCTAACGTTAAGTTTTTGTGACGGACATCCGGACGGACGGACTTACGTATATGGATGACATATTGAACATTGACAACCCTTTCTTTCCAACTATGGCTAATAATATTTTTTCTAAAGAACTTCAGCTTAACAAAGCTTATATATCTGATATTAACGCTTCTTTTCTTGATTTAGATCTCTCGACTGAAAATGGTGAAATAATTAGCAAAATCTATGACAAGAGAGATGATTTTAATTTTGACATTGTTGGATGTTCCCCGAGCAATTTCTTATGGGGTGTATGTGTCTCAACTTATTCGTCTTTCAAGAGCTTGTACTCGAGTTGAGGACTTTAATATTCGTAATCTTTGTATAACTAAAACTACTCAATCAGGGTTACCGTTACCATAAACTTCGTAAAACCTTTGCAAAATTGTATTATCGTAACCCTGATCTT
Source organism: Cyrtodaria siliqua (assembly GCA_037043455.1). Taxonomy (NCBI): domain Eukaryota; kingdom Metazoa; phylum Mollusca; class Bivalvia; order Adapedonta; family Hiatellidae; genus Cyrtodaria; species Cyrtodaria siliqua. The sequence goes on from JAWPHD010002955.1 coordinate 173,680, forward strand.
CTTTCCAAATACAAAAGTAATTTAAGGACTCTTCTGCGACAAGGATTATCACAACCTGAATTCAATGGTGATGTGATTCATAAACTTCCTAAGATTCTTGGTCATGATCACTTTCATACTATCTTTTTTAAACTTGTTAAAAAGTTTATCAAAAGAGGTTACGACCCTATCATTTTGCAACGTACTGCATGATTGGTGGTGGACCCTTTTACAGTTGGCCTCTATGCTTTCCTCTTTAATTGTACAATGACCGGACAGGCTGTGGACCCTATGATGACGCCTACCTAAAGCCCATTAGGACGGTGGCGTTTGATGTTTGTCTATGATCTTTCTTGTCGTGCCCTTAATGGTTTATTCTCTTGTTGCTCTGGCTTCTGCCAAGTCATTGAGTACCTTCATTGTGGCTTTCTAGGCTATTGTTGTTATTGTATTATATTTACACGAGCATATTTGTGTTTTACTTATATTGCCTATTAATGCTGCCTTGTTGGTTAGACTTTAAATCATGGCGGGGATTTCTTTATTTACACTGTCCTGTTTTAACGGGATGACAGTAGGGTAAGTGTGAGGTTTAGTGCACCCTAGAACCGGTTTAAACCCCCAGTGGCCTTTGTTGCAACTGACCGTTTCAAGGCGGTAGCCCTATTGTCAACCCTTTTGTGTTTGTGATGTCGTTTGCATTTTTTATTACTTTTGCCTTCTCGTTTGTCTGTTTGCGTGTTTTTTTGTGTTTTTTTGTGGTTGACTGTCGTCCTTGAATGCTGCTTTCCCTGTCCGATATTTGTATATTTCTTTACGGACGAACTGACGGCAAAGTGATCCCTATGTATCGCATTTTTCTTCGAAATGACGGTACAAAAAGCATTCTAAAGATAGCATATTTTTTAATGACACATAATTGCTATAAAATAGTTTTGGGACAGAACCTATTTCATGGGAATTAAAGGAAGCAGCAAACAAACAAATTTTTCTGTTCAGCCTTATGTGTTTTGCATAAAGCCAGAAATATGCATACATGTGATACCTTCCGGCGTGAGACAGAAACTCAAGACATTTTACCCCCCACTTAACGGCCACACGGAAATTGTCAAAATCTCCCGTAAAATCTTAATATGCAAACAAACAATTATCGGGCACTTTTTGTTTGTTTCACCGGCAATCTGTGTAAACTAGACGATTGACGCCAATCATTGGCAACTTGCGTCTGTCTCAAATTCATGGCCAATTTCACTACTTGACCGCTGACGATAGCCTGGGGAAAATCTGTTTGATTAGCAGATTGTTTGAGTGGATTATTGATCCAATTAAAGGATGGCGCACACTTGCTTGTGAATTTGTTAATGATGTCTGTAATAAACTAGAGCTATCACAAAAGGTGATTAATACCCCCGCTTGGTGACCTTTTTGAATATGTGTGTATCCTTAAAATAGGTACTGATTCTGTATTTTCATATAAATTAACTAAAAAACAAATTTAATGAAAATAATTTGAAGGTAATTAATATTACCGCATTGGTAACGCAACAAATAATTAAAATATGTGAAGTCTTAAGTAAAAATCAGTGCAGTGTAACCTTATAAAGTCTTATAATTATATAATGTGTTGAGTGTAACCATATATGGTTTTCATTAAGTATGTTCATATCCTACCAAAATGGAAATGCAAATGTGCAACCATGCAACCATTATCTGCTAAATAACTCGAAAATGATTATTATATAGCCCCTAATAAGCCTTGTTTGGCTGGGGTATAAATATGTGGAGTCTTACATACAAATTAGTGGAGTGTAACCTTATGAAGTCTGTATAATTTAGAGGAATGTAGACTTCTATGGATTATATAATGTATTTTCACATCAAACCAAAAAGGAAGAGCAAATAATATTATGCAACCATGCAACCATTATCTTTTAAATAATGCAACGGGACGCGATAGGACGGGGAGAAATATAAATTAGTGGAGTGTAACATTATGAGGTTTTAAAATTCATAGTATGTAACTTTATGAAGTTTATTATGTATTTTCAAATCATAAAAAAAAGAAAAAGAAAATATGAAACCATTATCTGTTAAATAATAGGACAAATAATTAAAAACGTAGTGGAAATGTGTGTAAAATTTAGTGGAGTGTAACCTTATGAAGTCTATATAATTAGTCGAATGTAACCTTATGTGGTTTTCATGATGTATTTTCACAAAATACCAAAAAAGAAAAGCAAATATGCATCCAAGCAACACTTATTAGTTAAACAATGCAACGTGACTCGACTAGACGGAACAAGACACAACGTAAATTAGTGGTGTTCACCTTACGAGGTCTTAAAATTAGTAGAGTATAACTTTATGAGAATATCACATCATAAAAAACAGAAAAAAACACATATGCAACCATTATCTATTAAATAACAGGAAAAATAATTAAACTTATTGGAATCTTATGTAAAAATTAGTGGAGTCTGTATAATTTAGTGGAATGTAACATTATGTGTTTTTCATAATGTATTTTCACATCATACCAAAAATGAAAAGCAAATATGCAACCATGTAACTATTATCTGTTAAATAATGAAACGGGACGCGATGCTACGGACAAGGAGATTCCTATATAGACCCCACTTCTTCGATCCGGGGGTATAACATGTTTGATATGACTCGAAACAAAATACCTTTATCAGTTATAATAAGTGGTTGTTTAAGATGATGGGGGTAGTTAGTAAAGAAATGAAAGTAAACTTCGGTGAGTACGTTTGATTAAATATATTATTACAACAACATAGACCTGAACTTTTAGTGATAAAAGGATACTAGCAGTGTTTCATATTTGTGTGTTTAAAAGGGACTACAATTATGCAAGTGACTAAACGACTAAGTGTTAAATGATATTAACTGTTTATCATAATTGTTCTTCATATTTGAAATGAAAACAAATCGTGTTTAAAAAAATGTTTCTCGTAGTTACCTCTCCTGACATCAATTTTGGTATAAAACATAGTTTAAATATGAATGTTATGGTATCCATTTATTAATTTTGAGTAAGAAAAATATCGCTATCTGTTACAAAACCTCCGAGATTTTTGCATGCATTTCCCTTAAACAAGCAGCCCTAAAGGGCCTGTGAACGCTCTACTAGCTAGAGATAACATGTTTGTATAAGGGCCATAACTGTATCAGAAATCATTCAACTGGAACATGGTGATGATATATGCAACTGGGCTTGGTACTGCCAAGTTTCGCTGAAATCCGGCCAGAGGTTCAGGAGAACTAGTTTGTACAAAGTTAGTGTATTAACACATTTAAGGGGTCATAACTCTGCGAAAATTCATTCAACTGGATCACGGGAATGAAATTCGCAACTAGGCTTGGTACTGATCATCCCTGCCAAGCCGCCAGGGGATCAGGATAATTAGTTGGGACAAAGTTTATAATACAAAGTAATATAACCTTAAAAGGGCCAATCATCATTCAACCAGAACACAGCAATGACAGGTGCAACTGGGCTTGGTACTGATCATCCCCGCCAAGATTCGTTGAAATCCGGCAAGGAGTTCAGAAGACTATAAATCTGGACAAAGTTTGTATATTAAAACCTTTAAAGGGCCATAACTTTTCCAAAACTCATTCAACCAGAATATGCGATGATGTGCACAACTAGGCTTAATACTGAACATTCTTGTCAAGTTTCGTCGAAATCCGGCCAGGGGTTCAGGAGAACTAGCCCAGAAAATGTTTGTGAATCAAAAACCTTTAAACCGCCAAAAATCTGTAAACCGGAACGCGATGATGATATGCATAACTAGGCTTGGTGCTGATTATCCATGCAAAGTTTCCTTGAAATCCGGCGAGGGGTTCAGGAGAACTAGTCCAGACAAAGTTTGTGCATTAAAACCTTTAAGGCCATAACTTTGCCAAAAATGATTCAACCGGAACACGGCGATGATATGCACAACTAAACCTGGAACTGATCATCCCTAAAAAGTTTTGCTTACATCCGGCCAGTGGTTCAGGACAACTAGGCAGGACAGAGTTTGTGTTTTAAAACCTTTAAGGGGCTATAACTCTGCCAAAATCACTCAACCGGAACATATTGACGATATTTACAACTGGGCTTGGTACTGATCATCCGTGCAATGTTTCACTGAAACCCGGCCAAATGAAGACCCTTTCGTTTTAATGAGGCAAATACAGCATGTTTTAACTAAATCAAGAGCCATGACTCTTATGTTATAATCCAGTTTGATTGGTTTTCGAACTTTAACTAAATCAAGCGCCATAACTCTGGTGTTACTGGTTCGATCTGGCTGGTTTTTAAAACTGTCCAATCTTTCATTGACATCAACATGCTTGTAAAGTTTGGAAAACATCCGAATAAGTCCCTATAGTGTTAACGAGGCCATACTATAGCTTATTCAGAAAATCGATGGCCATAACGGCGGTGTAAATGGTCCAATCTGACCCTATAAAAAATGACGGCCCTATCCCCTTAATGAGACAAAATATAGCATTTATAACTAAATCAAAGGCCATAACTCCGTTATTACTGATCCTATCTGGCTGGTTTTCGAACTTGTCCGAGCTTTTATTGACATTAGCAATCTATTAAAGTTTGATAAAGATCGGATGAAAAATGAAGGGCCAATCGTCTTAACGAGGCAAAATATAGCTTTTTTAACTTAATCAACGGCCATAAATCCGCTGTTACTGGTCCGATCTGGCTGGTTTTCAAACTAACATTAACAATCTGGTAAAGTTTGGTAAAGATCGAAAGGAAAGTAAAGGCCCTCTCGTCTTAACGAGACACAATTTAACGACGGATGGACGGACTGACGACGGACAACTCGGCATCCCATGAGCTCTGCTGGCTAAAAAACACTAAACTCCCAGATTGCTAATGTCAATTAAAGCTCGGACAAGTTCGAAAACCAGCCAGATTACACAAAAGTCAGTTTTATGCAGAGAAACATGAATGTTTTTGTTATTTGAGTTAGTGCCAATATCTCCACAAGGAATGGACACACCAGGTATCAGACTCCAGAGGGCTATTACAAAAGCAACTTGCTCAGTGATACATTGCTGGATGCCCACAACAGAAATACATTCTCATTAGCCACTTGATAAAAGACTTACATATACGGGGTATCAGCAACTAGAGGGCCATTACAGAAGCCACTTGAACTGGTGCAATCTTCCACGCCCAGTGTATAATCTACCTCACCAGCAGCTGCTCGTTTTCTTCTACCTGTGATAAAAGGTAATTTGAAGCATGCAACAGTTATACTGCATAATTCACAACATAACTAAATATTAAAAAACATTACTAAATTTGAAATATCTTGTAAAAAGTATAATTACTAAAACAATGAACTGTGTTAAAGTGTTATAATTCCCTATTTCAATATTTTCCCCTATATTGTCCCATGTATTCTTCTCATTAAGGTCGAGAAGACCTGGGTGGATCATTCTGACAAACCATTTCCACATTATATATTTAGCTAATCTTAAAATGAATTGGCAGTACCGGTAGTCAAGAATACACATTTAATTTAGTAAACAACTCTTAGATACTGTAGTGCCTCGCTATTTTGCATTCTACTTTCGTTTTCACGATTTGAGGTTAGATCGATCTTTTAGACTGATATTTGTAATTTATTAACATAATGATTAAGCTTTCAGTCTAATTGATCATCTAGACTAGATTCTATAAAGTTACCTTTTTGTAACGAGTGTATTCAGCCAAATTCTAGTTGTTTATTTTTATCGTTTGTTGTTTTGAATATGCTTCCGGTAACCATTTTGGATGTTTATGTCCGATGCATTGTGGGTTGTTTTCTATAGCAACGCTATGCGCGCTAAGTTTAAATCGAGTTTTAAATACTTTTGAAACACTCATTTCACATTTATTAAAGGTCAGATTGTTTATCCAATGTAAGTGTTTTATGTAAAAATCATTCATTTATTAATATTGATTATTGTTTAATATAGTTTAATAGTAGATGCGTTGTAATTTCAGTCTTTAGTTAGGCTAGTAGGAAAAGCGCACATATTTCATTGTGCGGTTTTGTGCGACTTTGACGTTGCGCGGTTTATTATGTATTTCGTTAGGCAATGCTTGTGCGGCGTTTTCGCACATGCAATTCTTGTGCGGCGCACAGTTTTAGGGATATTTAGTATTTAAGGAAAGGTCAACTGCGCACAAGGACTCCGACCTCCATTGATTTTGCAGCATCCTTGATTCATTTACTCATTGGTAATTTGGTTATCTTATATCTACTGATAGGGAGCATTTATTTAGAATGTGTTTATAATAATAAGTACTAAAAGACACTTAGTCTGTTTTAAAGAGAGAATCTTTTATTTATCATAGTTTGAAGTAACTAAAGGGACATTTTGAATATTACATTTTAATCTAAATCATTTGATAAGGTCTACTAGATTCACTATTTCATAATCTGTTGAGTATTATATCTACTCAAGAATTGTTACATTCGTTGTATATTATATTAACTTGTTGATGATATTGATATTTAGCATTTCCTAAAGAGAGAATTAAAAGAAGGAAACGTTCACACGAGTAGTTCAATTATTTATCTTCCTTGTTATTTTAATATGAAATAGGTTTTTTATAGCGTTTTATTTATTTACAAGTATACTATCGGAGTCCATTTTATTTAAACTTTAACGAGGCTACGTCGACAATGTGCTGGTACGCTACCACTTGAACCACCAGCACGTTACATTTATTGGCGGCAGAGCGGTGAGATCTTTTTAAATCAGCAGATCTAGAGATACGAACTTGAACATTATTTTTGCAACAATATGCCTCGCAGAAGACAGCAGTCAACAAGCGACGATTATGACGATATGTCGGTGGCCAGTAATGACCACGAGGTTGTCTTCTCTACACAGACCATCAACAATCCTTCAGCAACAATGATCATCCGAGATGATACAACATGCGAAGTCGACCAAACCATCGAGGATACAGAGTCAGCACTGAGAGATTACCATGATCAGCAAATGACTAATCATAAGGACGACATACATCACCAAAGAGATTACATTTTTGATGATGAAGCAGACATTCGCATAGAATCAGGTCCTCATAGTCTTAGTAGTAGACTTAGTATTTCACTTCAGCATGATAGCGTAGATAGTATGGGTTTACCGGGTGTTAGTCAACAATATCAAATTGTTAATATACTGAGTCATGTAGTTTCAGCTTTAAAGGATTTAAATAGCAATATGGTACCTAGTACCAATCTTAGCCTAAATGCAGACAGCCAGCAGGCAGGTGATGATTCCCACTCTGTGACAGCATCTACAAATCCTACTCCATGCAGTACACGATCAAAAACAAGAAATGAGTACAACCACTTCGGTGAGGGCTCGAGTAATCATAAACAACACAGGTCACAAGATGAAACGTTACAAACTGATTATGAGAACAACATACAATGCAGGCCGTTAAGCGGAAGCGACATTGCGACTGGTTTATCCCGTTATAGGGACAACAATAACATTAACTCCACATCAATGACTCGTCAGTCCCGAAATAGAGTTGAATTTAATGACACTGTGCAAGAATATGCCTACAGCCCTGTCGAGATGACCGATTCTTATCCTAGATCAACAGGAAAGAGAAACTCCATGTACACCTACAATAACCGGTATCCAGAAACAGGACCCCATCATCAACAGCCCCCTCATTTTGCTGGAAATTATCAACAACGTCATAGAAATTATACAAATTTGGACAGAAGTCAAAATTCAACAAATAGACAATTCAATGGTCATCATGTGAAAATGCCAGCATTCAACGGAAAAGATAGTTGGAAAGTATGGATCAACAGGTTTGAGGCAATCGCAGCTAGACAACACTGGGACGAGGAAACCATGTTAGATCAGCTTTTACCACAGATCCAAGGTGAAGCAGGAGAGTTTGTTTTCACTCAACTTCCAAAACCAGTATTGTCGAGATATCCAGCACTAGTTGAGGAGCTAAACAGTCGTTACAGAAAGGTATAAACATCAAAGACTTTTGCAGCACAATTCTCCCGAAGAGTCCAGAAGATTGATGAAAAGGCTGAAAAATTTGTGGCCGACTTAAAACGATTATACGATAGGGCACACCAGGAGAGAGACAGTGCCACAAGACAGGAATATCTAGTGAGAAAGGTTCTGGATGGTCTTCGAGACGACGAAGCAAGGTTTGAGGTTGAGAACCACAAAGAACCTGACAATATAGATGATGCAGTCTACCATGTAGTGAACTTTATTCAGACAAGGAGGGGCAGTTCTCCAGACGTTTACGCAGAGAAGAAAGCGAAGAAGTATGCGCGAAAGACTAAGATGTACGAGCATTGTAGTAGTGAAGAAGACAGCATAGACGATAGTGAGACAGAGAAGCTTGAATATGCATGTAGTGTACCAGTTAGAAAAGATAGAAGAGCTAACACAGGCTAATCAACAGAACAAACAAAATACAATTGTATCAAGAAATCAAGTATCCAAGAGAGATAATAGCAGAATTACTTGTTACAACTGTCAAGAGAAAGGACACTATGCCAGAGAGTATCCAAACAAAAGGGAACAGGCATCTAGTTATAGAGTCACTCAACAGAATAGAAGAGGGTACCATGAGCCCATTAATTCGCATGTATACAACACTAATACAAGCCATTTAAACTAGAACGGGCTTACCCCTCAAGGCGAGAGGGAGGCCAATCCTTTCAAACAAGGCCAACGTGAATTTGAAAGTTTGAAATCTGTAAAAAGGAGCAAGACATTAGCTGATGGAGTGTATGTCCAGGGTTTTATTCAAGGTCAACGGGTACTATTTACAGCAGATAGTGGCGCATCAAAAACAGTCCTGTCAAAGAAAGTGTACGACAAACTCAATGAAGATAAGCGTCCAATATTAACTAGGTCAGCTAGATTAGTAGGCGTTGGAGGAGCATCACTCAACGAATATGGTAAACTTGTTTTTGAAATAAAAATTGGAACATTAAGCATCAGTCAAGAAATCATAGTTGCCGATATAGATGATGAAGGTCTACTGGGCGTAGACAACTTACAAAACGGAAACGGAGGACCAGGAGATATTCTGTTGAGTAAAGGAGTACTTTTACTTGATGAGCACGAAATACCTCTAATTCAAGTTGGTCTTCAGGGAAACCTTAGAAAAGTAACAGCGGCTGATCACTTTGTGATTCCTCCCCAGAGTCAAGCGGTGATATACGTATATGTTGAACGCAGGGAATATGACGATTGGTGTGAAAGTTCTAACTATGTTATAGAACCAACCGACAATTTCCGCGACAAATACCCCCTGCAGATGGCGAATGTTCTCGTAGACATCAATGATGGTGTCACAAGTAAGGTTAGGGTGTTAAATCCTTTTCCAACCTCAGTTTCAAATAAACAAGACAGCGTAGTCGGTCAAGCGGAACTAATTGAGGCAATTCAGGCAGTAATCACCAATCGAGAACATGCAACAGATCAAGCAAATAACTACACAATACGTAGAGTTAAGTTTGAAAACTTGAGTGTTACATCAAAGCACCTGCTAACAACCCCCAGAGAAGGAAAGTGAAGCAATCCCCACTCATCTCACTGAACTTTATGAGAAGGCCGTAAAGGGTCGAACATTTGAATAAAAAAACAGAAAGTGGCGAATATGCTTACTAGATTCAAGGACAGTTTTTCAAAACATGACTGGGATATAGGCCTCACCAGTCTAGCTGAACATTCCATAGAGACAGGTGACGCCCTACCAATCAAGCAAGCACCGATAAGAGTTCCATTAGCTTTCGCTGATGAAGAGAAAAAGGCGATTGAGGACCTTCTCGCAAAAGTAGTGATAAAAAAAGCACATCACCATGGGCTAGCCCTATCGTCCTTGTCAGAAAGAAATCAGGTGCAGTCAGACCTTGTGTTGATTATAGGCGTGTAAACGCGTTGGTGAAACCAGACAGTTACCCAATGCCGCGAGTTCAAGATTGTTTAGACGCTGTAGCAGGTGCAACATTATTTAGCACATTTGATCTTACTAGTGGATATTTTCAGATTCCTCTCAAGGCTGATGACATTAAAATGAGTGCTTTCGTCTGTAAATTCGCACACTTTGAGATGGTTAGAATGCCTTTCGGACTAAATAATGTGGCATGCACTTTTCAACGAACCATGGAACTTGCATTACAAGGTCTTCAATGGGAAACTTGTTTGTTATATATTGATGATGTCATTGTATTTTGGACAAGTTTTGATCAGCACATGGAGAGAGTGAGACAAGTATTAGAGAGAATAGAGAAAGCAGGGCTAAAGTTGCGTCCAGACAAGTGTGAACTATTACAAGAAGAAGTCGTTTTTCTTGGGCATGTTGTGTCTGGTAATGGTGTAAAACCCAATCCACTAAATATCGCTAAGATAATCGAGTGGCCAACACCAACTACTTCAAAGCAGGTAAAGCAGTTCGTCGACATGGGATCTTATTACAGAAAGTTTGTAATGAATTTTGCAAAGATAGTAAGACCTATGGTTGCTCTTACCAAGAAGGGTACAGACTTCAAGTGGGATGCAGCTTGCAAGAACGCATTTGAAAACGTCAAAGCAATTTTAGTTAGTCCCGAGATTATTGGATATCCACTTCAAGATGGCGGTGAATTTGTTCTTGATGTAGACGCGTCGGATGTGGGTATCGGCGGTGTTCTTCACCAAGTACAAGAAGGAAGAGAACGCGTATTGTCATATGGCAGTAGAGCACTCAACAAAGTGGAGCGGAACTATTGCATCACAGAGAAGGAGCTTCTGGCTATCAGATACTTTGTAGACTAGTATAGACAGTATCTGCTGGGTAGGCGTTTTCTTGTGAGAACTGATCACCAAGCGTTGGTGTGGCTTTTTAAGCTTAAAGAACCCAGAGGGAAGATAGCACGCTGGATAGAGGTTTTGGCTCAGTACGACTTCTCTATTGAATATAGGCCTGGTAAGAAACAGGGACATCGTGATGCTTTGTCGAGGTGTGAAAACCCAAAGGATTGTGACTGTCCTCTACAAGATACCAACGAACCACTCAGGTGTGGACCTTGCAAGAAATGTAAGAAAAGGGCAGAGGATATGATGCATCAGGGCTTCTATGATCACGTCGAGTTCCCTGTGCCCGCAGTTTCATTAGAAAAGGCAAATAGGAGCTGTCTAGAGCAGATAGATGAGGTAGTTAGAACAACCCAGCAACAGGAAGCCAGCGATCAGCCCGGTCCGTCTTACGAAAAAGATCCAACTAACAGCAAGACTTCACAAACTGACTATAACTGGTCATGGGCAGGTGGTCAGCAACTGGCAGATATAAGACTTCTTCAAGAAAGTGACCACGATATAGCACCAATTCTTAAGGCAAAACTCGAGAATAAGAGACCAAGTAGTGAGGACGTTTTATCATTTAGTCCAGCTTCTCGACATTATTGGGTACTTTGGGACGTCCTAATAGTGAAACAGAGTATACTGTTTAAGAAGTTCGTCAGAAAGAATGGCTGTGGTGAACATTGTCCGTTTGTTGTGCCACAGTGCATGAAGAAAGACATGTTATTCCAAATGCATAACTCCATTTTATCTGGTCATCTCGGTTGCAAGAAAACCAATGAGAAATTACTACAGCGCTGTTACTGGTATTCCATGAAAGGAGACGTCGGGATACATGTGAAAAAGTGTGATATTTGTGCAGTAGATAAAAAAACCAATGAAGACGCAAAGAGCCCCTATGGGTTCGATCACTACTGGAGCACCATGGGATGTGGTAGCAACCGATTATTTAGGACCTCTCCCCATATCTACACGTGGTAATCGATATATGTTACTACTAACCGACCATTTCAGCAAGTATGTAGAGGTTCATGCAGTGCCTGACCAGACCGCCGAGGTGTGTGCACAGAGGATACTCAACGACTTTATCTCTCGATGGGGTTGTCCTCTGTCCATTCATAGTGACCAAGGGAGAAACTACGAAAGCAGGGTATTTAGGGAAATGTTTCGCATGCTCGAGATTAGGAAGACAAGAACAAGTCCACGAAACCCCAGGTGCAATGGTCAATCGGAGAGGTTTAACCGAACACTTCTTCGAATGACCAAACCATATTTATGTGGCGAACAAGCAGAGTGGGACCTACACCTTGGTTGTCTTGCGGGAGCTTACCGAGCTACCCCAAACGAAGCAACCGGTTTGACGCCGAACTTACTGACCATGGGTAGAGAGGTTAGATTATCATCCGAACTGGTTTTCTGTAGTTCCACAGCTAACGACAATGAGCAAGTGACATCGTATGGCGAATATGTTAATTTGCTACTGGGTAGAATGTAACATGCGCATGAGGTGGCGCGAAAGCATCTATCGTCATCCGTGAAACGAAATAAAGAGTTATATGACGCTAAGGTGGCTCTAAATAAGTACGAAGTAGGGGACCTGGTGTGGTACTTGGCAGACGCAAGAACAGTTGGAGTAGCACACAAGCTCGAACGGACTTATGCAGGTCCGTATGTAGTGAAAACGAAGATGTCACAAGCAAATTTCATTATCCAGATGGATAGGAATTGCAGTGAGAAACTTGTGCATCACAACAAACTCAAACCATATGAAGGGATCACACCCCCGAGATGGATTTTGCAAGTGAAGAAGAACTGGAGTAAGAACAAAGAGACTACCAGTAAAGAATAGAGCTAGAAGTCAAGATAGGAACTAGCTGAGAGAGTAAATGATTTTAATCAAGTTTTAAAGATGTGTATGCTGTTATACATTCATCTTTTGTTAGTTTGTAAATTTATTGTTTTTTTTTTAAAGTGTGTATTTTGATGGACAATTAAAAGTATGTAGTTAAAATGCAGTAATGGGAATTATGTTTTTCTTAGATGTAAATAGATGCAAGTCGACCGATGTATGCTGAGAAAGCAGTTCATCACAGATCCAATGAGAGGTTTTTCAACATGTGATATGTTAGAATACACAGAAATAAAAGTATCACCTTTTCAGAGTTTTACTAACAGTTTGTCGACCAGATGCATGCTGTGAAAGTTGTTGCAGAATTCAACATGATTCAACGCAGAATCGATTTAAGAAGTAAAGAGTGAAATAAGCTATGGTATTAGTGGACTCGACCAAGCTGAGATAGCGCAGTCGTATAGATCCACTGATTCAACGTATAATCGGATTAGAAGATTATGTAAATATGTAGAACACAAAATAGTAGCTAATTTTGGTAATAGAAACTATGACTGTTCATAGTTTGTAACTTAAATAGTGGACCGACTAAGCTGAGATGGTCGTCGCAGAACTCCACTTCGTTCAACCAGAATATATAATGGGAACTTATACTGGTGACGGCGGACATGCCACAAAGCTAAGACGAGGAATAATCAAGGGACGGTGTATGCCATAGACAGTAGTATGAAGATGTGTAAATAATTACACGGGATAGTGTAACCGACAAAGAGGGGTCATTACGACAGATGCTAAAAGAATCCTAGATAAAGATGATCGAAGGATGTTAGAGAGATATATAAAGAGCACCGGCAGACAAAGGTGAAGGTTTTCCGTGAAAGAGAGAAGGGTCTAACTACACCACCGGGTCACTTGAAGTTTTAGTTCGTCAGCAGAACAGTCACAGAAGTAAGATGTTAATATAGACGTATACCATGATCAAATGGCAGTAATACCTATGAGAATGACAACACAACCACAGATGTGTTTTATGATTTTATTTTTGTAATAACATACATATACTATATATGGTTATTAAACTGGATTCAACCAAATAAGAGAGCAGTTGAAGTTTGTCATGCCATTCAAGAGGTCTAAACTACTGTTTACCAATAGTCTTAGCACTACAACGATTTTGTTTGTTTGTCTTCTTCAGAACAAGATTTCAACCGTGAGCGATCGAGGACGTCGGGCATACCAGTGTCTTAAATGTCTACATTGGTATGACAAGGTCTACATAGAGGCGAGGTATAGAGTGATAGATCACATCATGAAGCACCATTTCAGCCAGGACAGTGAATATTACTTTTAGGAACAGTGGTAACTTGTTTCCCAACAAATACTTTATGTGTTGTGGTATTTATTGCATATTGTGGTATATTTAAACATGTACAGTAATACTCATGTTAAGAGAATGTTGGAAGTGATATAGGTCATGTTTAAGGAATAGTTATGTAATGACTAAGATGTTATTTTCAAAAACTCTTAATTCTAAATTGTGATAGGAAATGCTTTAGGGTTTCTCATATACTAGTATGTTAATCATTCATTTATTAATATTGTTTATTGTTTACTATAGTTTAATAGTAGAATACGTTGTAATTTCAGTCTTTAGTTACGCTAGTAGGAAAAGCGCACATATTTCATTGTGCGGTTTTGTACGACTTTGACGTTGCGCGGTTTATTATGGATTTCGTTAGGCAATGCTTGTGCGGCGTTCTTCGCACATGCAATTCTTGTGCGGCGCACAGTTTTAGGGATATTTAGTATTTAAGGAAAGGTCAACTGCGCACAAGGACTCCGACCTCCAATTTTGCAGCATCCTTGATTCATTTACTCATTGGTAATTTAGTTATCTAATATCTACTGATAGGGAGCATTTATTTAGAATTTGTTTATAATAATAAGTACTAAAAGACACTTAGTCTGTTTTAAAGAGAGAATCTTTTATATATCATAGTTTGAAGTAACTAAAGGGACATTTTGAATATTACATTTTAATCTAAATCATTTGATAAGGTCTACTAGATTCACTATTTCATAATCTGTTGAGTATTATATCTAGTCAAGAATTGTTACATTCGTTGTATATTATATTAACTTGTTGATGATATTGATATTTAGCATTTCCTAAAGAGAGAATTAAAAGAAGGAAACGTTCACACGAGTAGTTCAAATATTTATCTTCCTTGTTATTTTAATATGAAATATGTTTTTTATAGCGTTTTATTTATTTACAAGTATACTATCGGAGTCCATTTTATTTAAACTTTAACGAGGCTACGGCGACAATGTGCTGGTACGCTACCACTTGAACCATCAGCACGTTACAATACTATGATGTAGAATGTGGAGCCTAACAGTAAACCATGTGTTTCTGTGCCTGTCACAAAAGTGGCGGGGGAATATAGCTTAACCTTCTCACCCGTCCTGTCCATACATCAGTATGAAATAAAGTGTTACATTCTATTTTTTGTTAAGTCCCCTGTGTCCAACATCGAACGTGTTAGAGCAGTTAAGCGTGAAACATGTTTACATCTATCTACATCACAGCAGTATGTTCATACCACAAGTAAGCAAATATGAATGACCTTCATCTACTTTTTGCATTCTGTTAATTTACATTACATTTTTGGATTAAGTCTCTTACTCAGATACCAAAAGCGATACAGCTTTCTAACTTTGTATATACTAACATGTACATGACAGAAAACCTGTAGCACTACGGAGTCGTATGCTATGCTTGGTACATTTAATAACAAGGTCCGGACTTCGCGTTGTGATTTCCATAATTTATTGGTACATATAAAACAGTCCGAATAATTACACATTAATAATACGCTATGAACATCCTGTTATATATATATATGCATATCCGTTTAGTATAGTGGTTTTCTAGTACGTCCATTGGTTAATTACTTAAATAGTCCCTATTATTAAATGTCGTAGGTTCACAAAGTATAATAGTATTTAGAAACTTTCAAATGTCCAAATCTTCCAATTAGTATGTAACGATGACTGCTCTACTATACTGGCGTTTATAGTATAGTTTAACTTATCCCACACCCTGTCTTAGACTGCGGGGATCCATCTTACAAGATCGACTGACTCTTCACTCTTTAACCACCGGCCCCAGACTCTCTACTAGACTTTTCTGCGCTCAGTATATAACTAGAAGATTACCCATACTGCTTTTCGGCAGTTAGTCATGCCCAACATATGGACATCGGCCTGTATCATTGTATGCATAAATTACCCACAAGACCTTTCGGCCAATGGTCTCCCCTAATATGGCAATACCTCTTAAATCCCAGACTTCCAGAGAAACTAAAGCTTAGAACAGATAAACAATAACAGGTGTTCAGATGATTAACCAACAACTAACTGACAGTATTAGGAAACTCCGATTGATCATGATTAGTTATAAGAGGGGTGTCTTTTAACTCTAATTGTGTTAAATTTATAAGCTGTTATTAGGTTAAGTACAATGGCAAGGCTGTAGTGTTACAAACCTATCCTTACCAAAAGTGGCTCAATATTGATGACCTTCGACTACTTTTTTCTTCTTTAATTTACATTAAGCCATTTAGCTTTCATGAAATCTAATCTACATGAAAGAAAACCTTTCTTCCATGAGTAGGTCCATGTTAATGACCTAAACTATTTTGTTCATTTAGTCCATTTCTCAAACAACAGCTACTCAAACCAGAAGTACGCCAATGTAAATTACCTTCACCAACTTCGACATCCTTTGTTGACTTACTCTGCACTGTGAATGTATGGACTTAAATTACGGTGCTAGCACTGTCAGCTAAACATACAAAACTTCATTTTAGGGGTTGATCCAGAAGAGTACTAGTTCTGTGAGGAAGTGTTGCAACAAAATCACAATAGGCACAAAGCCTTTGAGGACTTGTGCACACAGGCTTTTTTTCATAGAAATTCAAATGGTTATTATTCAAGTATTTTTTTCCTCAAAATTTGTTATATTATGCACGTCTTCATTGGTGGTGATGATATTATGTGAAGTGTCTTCACAATTAACACAAAAGCCTAGACGAAGGTGTGCACATAATATGTGATGTTTGTAAAGCATGGGATGTATACAGACGGACACGGCAGTGCTTCGAAGTGAGGTTATCATTTTTCCCATTCGTTATAACTTCCAACCCGGGGCTAGAGGGCGCGAGCGGTAGCTAGCATATTTTACTACCACTCATGAACAGTCTCAATACAACCATGACTGCAATATTTTGTATGTGTCGTGCTCGGCCGTTTCCAAAGGTCCATTATCATACTCTTTTTTCCATGTATAGAACCTAAAGTACAAATCGTATGTCAACCCTCGACAATACTCAGAACTAGAACTATCACTATCACTCAAGGTGATGAATACCCCAGCTTAAATTCTAAGTCAACTGAATGTTGTTTAACGGCTAATCAACACAGTATAGGTTATTTAGAGCCGCCCCAGAGAGAGGGGAAGGATACATAGGAATCCGGGAACCGTGCCCTACTCTTATTATCGAATAGATTCCTATGGTTCTTTAACGTACTCGGAGGATAGACCTATACACGGGACCGCCCGGTTTACGTCCCCATCCGACGGACGACGCTAAGGGAAAGTATTTTGCCCAAGAACACACCGATGAAACTGAGTAGAAATTCTAAGTCAAACAAAGGAAATTTTAAGTCAAACAATGGGCCATAATTCTTTAATAAATTAGGCAATCAACAATGGGTGATGTAGAGGGACATAAGGTCATCAGTTGTTATGTGTATAATGTATATGAAGTCTGGGAACAACCCATTCAAAACTGTTTCAGGAATGCAAGTAAGAAAAATGTGTTATGTTATGCGACGGGACAAAAATGTGTGATGCGACGCAACAAAAATGTGTTACTCAATGGGACATACGGATAACATTCATTTCCCCCAATTATACTTACCAGCAACGTCATTCATGGCATCCACCCATGTTGGTTTAGTTACTCTATATTCTTTGTAATCTTCCTTCGAAGCTGTGTTATAATCGGGCATACCTTGGAAATCCGATAAAGTCTGACTTTTCACACCTGGGTATTAAATATCATTACTTTTTTACTTTGCATGAAATTACTTTTTACACTGACATTTTTTGTAATAAGACTTTTGAAAAAGAATATTTTTAAACAAAGGACAGCTATATCTATACTGAAATGCAACAGAAACGCAACACGGGAATTTCCGCTTTATATTCTGTGTACAATATGCTGCTGTTAAGCGAATGGAACATGGCTACGTAAGACCTTTCCTTTCGGGAAAAAAACACTAAAACAACACATAATACAGCAAATAGTATTCCTTCAAAGTTTCATTATTGACAGAATACGCGTTTGCCTCTCTTTGTGTTAAGCCAGAGTTTTTTTAATTTTTTAGTTCTCAAACATACCGATCCTAAGTTTTGCAAAATTTAAAAAAAGGAAAAAAAAAATGTTTTAAAAAAGTAGATCCGTTATTAATTGTTTTCGTCACCCATTTAAAGTAACCACATTATCACGTTTAAAAATTAACGTAAAATCAGAGAGATGATATGTTATAGAAATTTGTTCTGGTCCATTTTATGTTTTACAATGTGACTAACACCATTACAAGATATACACTTATAAATGTTCAGACTTTTTTCCCCACCTCCTCCTGTGGAACTTTTTCCGAAAAAAATCTGAGAACCAAAAAAACTAAAAAACTATGGGCCCATTTTCATAAAGCAACTTAAGTGGAAAATATTACTTAAGTCAAAATTTAAGAATTTTACACATTTTTAAATATCGTTATTAACCTCTCAGGACCACTACACTCCATCTGTTTTAAGATACATGTTTAGCTGCAGGTTTCATTTATCCATAACCTTATTAGCAATATTAGGAAAACGTATTAAATTGATAGAAAAATGTGTTTAAAAAATTGATAAATTTTTACTTGAGATATTGCTAAAAAGCTTCATGAATACTGACCCTGGCCTTAAATACAGTACTGAACTGGCTCAGGTTTTCAAAGAGGAACTTCAACATTTATGAATTTCTTGTTACAAGGTGTAGTGTGATTAAAATGTCTACAACATCACAGGTGTGTCCTTTCTCTACTTAACTGCAATTATTCTTTTACAAAACATCTTGGGATTTTTTTTGAATATTATGTGGAATTAAGTGTGCAGTATATACAAAATATAGTGGAAATTACATTGTTGCGTTTCAGTATATGTTGCGGTCAGTTATATGTTAACAGTACGAATTAAATAGGTTCTATAAACCTATAACATAATCTACCAATGCATCATCAAGATCCAAATGTTTCAGCAACCATGTGATTATTTTATATTTTCATTTGATCCCTTGTTTCAACATAATATTGATTTCTTTCAACATTATTTTGATTGAGTCCACGGTCTTAATAATTCAAACTTCCAAATGAAATATAGGCAAAATCAGGAACTATCGACTAAATGTACTAAAGTTGTAGCGTACACAAGCTGAAATCCCCTATTTCAACATAATCAAGGGCAATAACTATATAACATTGATTTAACTTAATACAGATGAAGGACAATGTGTAATCGCATAGCTTTACTTTTAATTCTATTTTTTTTTATCTCAATCCAACATGTTTTTAATGAATGCTGGCAGGTGCATAGCTAGACTATTTTTCGTCATTTGCAAGGTTGATTGCAATACTTTCAAATCGTTAAAATTGCTTTGAAAGGTTTTTTTCTTCTCAAAATATTCGTATGCAGTTGTGATATTATTATTACTGTGTAAAATAAAATCATATCCCCACATTCACAGAACTTACCTTTTAAAGTACAACTGGATTGTTTACAGCAGATGAGTCCAGTTTCCACCACTCTACCATAGACATTTTGCATCAGAAATGCATTCTTTATAATTAGTTTAAAACTGGTCTTTTCTACATTTGTCACTCTGTCAGCAGGAATTACTTCTACTTTAAGCTCATCTTCCACTACATTTTTTGGGACTGAAATACAAATAACAAAAATAAAAAATTATCTAACAAAAATATTTATAAAATTGTAATCGATGTATAGAAGAAAATGGCTAAAATCTTTGAAATTTTCTTTAAGGACATTTCCCACAATTGCCGTATCTTTTTCACGCAAACCTGTCTAAGAGAGATTATGTACACAAATAACATGCTTTTTCAAACTTGTATATATGTTTCCGTAGATTTCATTATTATGAACCTAACTAACTATTAAGAAAATGGAGATTCTTTTTTTTTGATACACTAAAATCAGTATGTCTGCCTAAAACGTAAGAATTAACTTAAACTTTTAAATAGAACTTTCTTAAAGACTATATATACTATTTTTACAAATGTGGAATCCATTTATTAAACTAGACGGGTGTCGCCTGTCAGCGCTTTGTCAGTATAACAAGGTTTTTTGGACCCAAATAATTGACATTGACAAACTGGCCTGACAAAGTTTTCGTGAAGAAAAAATAAGTATTTAACCGATAAAATGACCTTCAGTACGACCTTGGCCTTTATATTTTAGTATGACCATGTCGATGTTGTCATGATGAGTATATATTGAAAGTTTGATGAAGAAATATCAAGAAATGAGAAAGTTACAGCCAACGTTAAGTTTTCGTGACGGACGGACTGACTGATTTACTGACTGACTGACTGACAGACTGATCGACGGACGGACGACAAAGTGATCCCTATGTATCACACTTTTCTTCGAAAAGGCGACACAAAAAGTGTTATATAGAACTTAGCAGTTAAAGAAAAAAGTCTGTATTTGTTTACTCCAAAACACATACATTTTTAGAACTTTTAGGGTTATAACTGTTTGTTCTCAAAAACAGGTATGGTGACATATGTTATTTATTTCATTATCTTGAAGTAAATGATTTTTGCTCACAATTAAGAAGTTTAGGGGAAAAACAATTTCGTATGAAAAAATTGTTTGTATGAAATACTTTTTTCCCCTCAAAATGTCTCTTTTTCTTCGTCAAAATCTGCCATTATTTTCCGAGGATCTGTAAGGCAATAAAGATACTATGCGCCTTTATTTTCGCATATATATCACGCAGTTTTTTTACCTATACATGGAATAGGATTATATATATTGAGCTTGAATACAGTTTAAAATTAATGTAATTTGATTTGATTTTTGTAACTAATTTGTTTGTTTTTGCTTAATTTAGGTTGTACTGAAATTATAGGAAATTTGTTAAAAATGGAATATAGGTCATATATTTACCTTAAGGTATCTCAGAAACCAAGTTGGTGACCTAATATTTTTAAAACCAAAATATGCTTAGGTTAGATGGTTTTAGCTATGTACCAATTTTTAAAAAATGTTATATGAACAAAATATGAGGAAACTAGGAAATGTCCTTAATTTGTAAAACTAATTGGGTCAAACATGAGTTGGAATACACTCAGGCATTACATATAAGAATAGGTCCCAGAAGAAATGCCTTCTAAAATAAAATTCAAATGTCAATTTTATTAAGAGGTCATAACTGGATGTCTGCTCTCTGAAGTATGTGTGTCGCCTGCTGGAGCCTTGTACCAGAATGTTTATCAGTGAACTAGAATTTGGCCTTGATAGTGGTACTAGTATATCAAGTTTAAAGATGAAAAAAATAAACAAGAAACATGGAAATTCCACAAAAACTAGGTTTTCCATGAGCTTTCTACAAAGTTTCATTCAATATTGCTTTCCATATCAACCAAGTTTCATTTCAATATCTTACTAAAATTATTGCCTGGAAACTATTTTTCTCCATTTTTAATAACAGTGATATGTCCTTCACCCAGTGACCTGAAATGCAGGAATCCAAAGCTCTCTTTTCCACATAAGCTATATACACAGCAAGTATCATTGCAATAGCTCATTCCTAACTAATGTAGCCCATATTCTTTTTTTTGATTTTTAGTAACAGTCACCTTGACCCCAATAACCTCAAATGCAATCGAAAGCTTCCTTTCCATATATGCTACCTACACAGCAAGTATCATTTCAGTATCTCTCATTCAATTTAAGTTATTGAGAAACCAGTTTTTGTTTTTAGTAACAGCAACCTTGATCTTGACCCCAGTGACCTCAAATGCAATCCCAAGCTTCCTTACCATAAAAGCTACCTACACAGAAAGTTTTCATGTTGGTTTCTCTGCAATATTTTGGTCAGAATGGATTGCCGAGAGATGGAATTCGTCATTCCATGCATTTCATATAAATATATTGGAACTCTTCCCAATTGTGCTTGCTGTTGAAATTTGGGGTCACAAAATGGCAAATCACAAAATTATGTTTCATTCTGACAATGAGGCTACCGTCTATGTAATTAATAAGCTCACATCTAAGGACCCAATTATGATGCAGCTTGTTCGACGTTTAGTATTGTTGTCAATGAGGTTCAATATTCTATTTCGTGCTAGGCATGTCAGTGGTGTAAATAATAATATCGCTGACCATTTGTCCCGTTTTGAATTTCAGAGGGCATTCCACGAAGCTCCGCATCTTTGTCGTACGCCACTGAAAATCCCAGATCACATGCTGTTGATCTAAATGGTGACGCACAACACATAATTGCGCAAGCGCTGTGTGACAGAACCAAGGTCATTTATTTCAATTATTGGAAATGTTATGCAGCATATTGTCGTGTAAATAACATTGCGGTGGAATTGCCTGTTACCGATGTGTTGTTGGTAAATTTTCTTGCATCGTTGTTCGTAGCTCAGTACCGTGTAAATACCATAGCTTCGCATGTATCTGCATTAGCGTACATTAATAAGCTATTCGGCTATAAAGATTTTTGTGAATCATTCTTGGTCAAACAATTTTTGAAAGGAGCAAATAATTTGGTGGCAGGCACAGTTCCAACTGATACGCGCCTTCCCATTACATACACATTGTTGAATAAAATTGTTTTGGCCCTTCCACATACAATTAATAATTATTCAAATAGAATTGTTTTCTCTGCAATGTGCATTCTGGCTTTTCATGGTTTTCTTCGCATTGGTGAAATATGTGTGAAGTCATCGAAAAAAACTGTTGGGGTAGTGCAATATGATGACCTGAAAATCATCGATTCCGATAAAGGTTGTCTAGGGTTAGAGCTAACTCTGAGAAAATATAAACATAGTCAACAAGCTGCCACATTATTTTTGCCAATTAATGTACAGGACCCTGTTGTGTGTCCTGTTGCAGCCATGAAAATGTATTTGTCAATTATGTCTCATTCGGATGGGACGTTGTTTCAATTAGCTAATGGTCAGGCCGTTTCTTATTCTTTCTTTAATGAACACCTTCGAAATGCAATTGCATTTCTTGGCTTTGATACTAGGCGTTACAAGTCGCACTCATTTAGTATTGGAGCTGCAACCCATGCCGTCATTCAAGGTTTTTCGGAAGATGCTATCAAGAAAATGGGTCGCTGGAAGTCGAACGCGTTGCAAAATTACATTCGTTTGCCACAACTGAAATTGATATCTTAGGATTCTTGGAAACCCAATAATTATGGCCACAATAAAGTGAGAAAATTAGTTTAATGGTCTAGGCGACAGTCAATAAAAGTCCAGCAAAAGGCTGCTTTCAAGTCCTGTTGTTTAATGTTATATTGATGGTTATGTAAATTCTTGTTGAACATCTTGATTATTGTTGTGTATTTTTGAGGCAACGCTTGTTTCAGCATGTATTATACTTACATTGCTATTGGTTGGTACCAAATACAATAGTTTCTATCTTGACTATTTGAGTCTGAATTAGTCCGATAACTCACAAATAGTGTTTTAGATGGATAGATGGATTATTATCATTTGAAAGTGCAGCACCATGTTACATGTACATTGCTCATTAGTTGCTACAAAATACCATGGTGATTTTTGGTGAGTTTTTGCGACACGTGCCATGTGCAAGTTTGTCATATCTTTAACGAAAGTCCAGCATAAGGCTGCTTTCTGAAAAATGTACAATGCTGCATTTAAGTTTTAATGTGTCTCACACTTCAAGAATAGTGTATAGGTGAATTATTAATTATCACTTGAATTTCAGCACCATATTTTATATGTACACTGCTGGTTAAATCAGCTGAGATCAAACTACCATAGTGAGGTTTTGCTACATCGTGCATGTGCAACTGTGTAATCTAGCTAATGAAAGTCCAGCATAAGGCTGCTTTATAACAATGTTCAATGTTGCATATTCATTTTGAATTAGTAGGATACCTCACGAATAATATTTAGATGGATTAATATTATTTGAAAGTTCAGTATAACGCTGTATTTTGACGTGTTTAAAGGTGAAATGACAATTCAGTATAAGGCTGCTTTCGTTGATAGTATTATGTGTAGTATTAGTTTTCAGTTGCTTGTACATTGTTGATAACTGTTTGATATCATACTCAGGTTTCCATAATATAACATTGAGGTGGCTTCTCATTTTTCGTCGGGTATTCGGGTGGGTACGCAATTATATTGCTGGTGGCGGATTGTAGCCCAACTATGTGTATGGCAAAAAATAGTTAACACATTTTGTTGTTAAACATTTTTGATTCAATTTTAACTTACTTATGATTTAGATCATAAGCTTGTATTATGCTTATTCGTCATTTTTAATAGAATAAATGACATAATCCCACATTAGAGTGTCCTGTTTTTTTTAACTATAGTTGCCAACACATATAAACTCATACTCTAAAATGACAAGCCACGGTTTATATGTTAGTAACAGGATGCATTATTTGTATAAGACGATTGAATTTATGTGGGAATTGAAGGGGAAGATTCAAATGTTGTTTAGCGCAGATAAAATTATTTGAGTCGCCCCCTAGCAATATTAGGGTTTAAGTGTTTTGTGATGATCCCTGCCAGAAGGTATCACCCAAGCAGAATCTCAGAATCAGTCTGACCTGCTCGTTACCGACGCCATTACTTTACAAAGCTAAGCAAAGTTTTGCTAAAAGAAAATTTGAGGTACTCATTGCAAATAAAGTTATTGAACGGAAACCATGAGTTTGACGCCACCTGCCCACCAAACAACATTTACATATCAAATAACCAGGTTTTCCCAAAGGAATGAAAAAATTAAAGGGAATTATACATTTTTGACACCATAAATAACATATGAACAGAGACTACAACATGGACGTTTATGTATTGGTTGCAATGATGTTTTTGTGATGCCTGATGAAGCATATAATAGAAAATGTTTTACATACCACCAGGTGGAGCTAGCATTATTTCGATCGATCGTTCACCATCCTGCCCATCTTTATTTGTTGCAAATACCTGTACAAGTTTATTTTGTTAGTTTGTATGGTGTTTTACGTCATTTTCAACACATGTCAGGTTATATATGACAGTCGATTTTTTTGTGGTGAAGGTACACCCCCACTTTTTCCTGGATAGAACCAGTACTGTACACCTTGATGGCCAAATGGAGCTTACCATGTTTAGACTCTTACAACCATAATAGAAGCTGGTGAGATAAAAAAGGTCTGGTAAGAGAAGATTTTTTTAAAGATTTTCCAGCAATGTTGTTACTCCAAGAGGGCCTCTATCGCTCTACTGGATGTACACATTCGATACTTGTGTCACCATTTGAATAAACTTTGAAGAGGACCATAAGCTTGTTGTAAATACAAACTATTAAACCTTTGATAATTGTAGTTTCGGAGAAGATTTGTTATTTTTTCCCTATATATGGCGATGTGACCCCTGGGGCGGCCCCAAATTTGACCCCAGGTTACCCTTTGAACAAACTTTGTACAGGACCGTATTATTAAGCTCATGGTAAATACTTAAAAGTTTTTTTCCAATATAAAAAACATTTGACCCCTGGGGCGGGTCAAATTTGACGAAAGGGTCACCATTTCAACAAATTGGTAGACACCAAGAAGTTTATGGTAATTGCAAGATATTAACCTCTGGTTCTTGTAGTTTCAGAGAAGGTAGTTTTTAAGTTTCAAGGTTTTCCCTATAAAAGCCTATGTAAAATATGTGACCCTTTGGAAGGGCCCAAATTTGCCCCCAGGGCCACAATTTGAACAAACTTGTTAGAGGAGCATAAGCTTATGGTAAATGCAAACTATTAAACCTTTTGCTCTTGTAGTTTCGAAAAGACGATATTTTAAGTTTTTTTCTGTATAAGTCTTGTAAAATATGTGACCCCTAGGGCAGGGCCAAATTGGACCCTAGGGTCACCATTTCAACAATCAAGGCAGAGGACCATAACCTTATGGTAAATGCAAAACTTTAAAACTTTGGCTCTTGTAGTTTCAGAAAAGATGGTTTTTTTAAAAGTTGTTCCCTCTGTAAGTCTATGCAAAATATGTGACCACTGGAGCAGGGCCAAATTTAACCCCAAGGCCACCATTTGAACAAACTGATTAGAGGATCATAAGCTTATGATTAATGCAAAATATTAAACCTTTGGCTTTTGTAGTTTCAGAGAAGATGAATTTTTTAAAAAAAAATTCTGTATAAACCTATGTAAAACATGTGACCAAATTAAACACCAGGGTCACCATTTGGACAAACTTTGTACAGGACCGTAAGCTTAGGATGAATGCAAAATATTAAACCTCTGGCTCTTGTAGTTTCAGCGAAGAAGAGCTTTTAAGTTTCAAAGTTCGCCTATATAAGTCTATGTTAATCATCTGACCCCTGAGGCGGGGCCAAATTGGACCCCAGGGTCACCATTTGAACAAATTAGGTAGAGGACCATAAGCTTATGGTAAATGCAAAATAATAAACCTTTAGCTCTTGTAGTTTTAGAAGAGATGATTTGTTAAAGTTTCTATATAAGTCTGTATTTTGTAAAACACAGTCATGCACTTTCAACAGTGTCTACGGCATCGGTTCGAATTTTTACCATAATTCAGCCTAACAAAATGTTCAATTAATGTTTAATATACCAATTTGCAATGATAAAACTGCACATTTATCGATTGTAGTTACTCAAAAAAACATTTATGTTTTGAAGTACAGTTTTGTTTACTAGTTCCGCCATATTTTCCTTTTGCATATTAATATAACTGATATATGTGATATTCTCGCATGCGCTAAAGGCATTCATATTCCCCTCATCAAATAACTCCACTATAAACTGGGAGTTTAAGAGTGGAACAAACTCTTCTCGGAGCATAATTATGATTTAAAATTTAAAGATGAACAATTGGATATTGTTCAGAGAATTGCGAGTGCCAAACAGAAAAGTTTTTCGCAATTTTGAAATTGTCGGAATTCTGCGGACAATATTTATCGTCGCACCGGTCACTATCCCGTGGCACTTGACCTGAACAATAACAAATGTCAAAAATCAAATAATTGTTAACTTCATCTAAAAATAGAGTTGACCGTTACAACTTTAATAAGATTAATATAACAAATGTTTCAGTTCAGATAGGTAAATAAATACATTGACAATCACTTCAGATGCTTGAAATGTTAATTCACTGTCTACTAACTTCGATATATTGACTTAAAACCAAGAGGGTAGCTCCTTTCCCTCAGGTGGGAGATGATCCCCATGTTTTTACTATATGAACCGCTCTGACCGTATGAAATATGAAAATCGTAAAATGGGCTGATAAGGCCAGAGAAAACTCGGATTGTATGACAACAAATTGATTTTACCTTATTTTAACTCATCAAGGGCAGTAACTTATTGATTTTGCTCATTGTCAAAACTGTAAGATCTTATTGCAACTAATCTTCAAATTAAATATGATGAAATTGAAAAACATTTAGTACATTGTGTACACAAGCTAACATTTTTCTAGTAATTAAGGGCAGTATCTCTATAACATATCAAACAAGAATTCTGTAGAAATGATAGTCGCTCCCCGAAAAACAATGTACATATGTTAAATACAATTAGATGACAAATGTAGGAGGAGTTGAGCAGACAAGCTTTAATATTTAAAAAATTCAAGGTTCCATAACTGTGCAAAATAATTTTTCACCCAGAACATCCTGACAATATTCACTATTAGACATCATATTGATACTTCCTACCAAGTTTCATGAAAATCAGATGAAAAGAAATATGTAGGAGGAGTTGAGTGAAAATGTTTTACATCATTAAAAATGTTCGGGAAGCTTAATTAAATTTGGTGAAATTCTGAAGTTATTGGGTCCACAAGAATATGCTAATGGATGGCGGACGACAGACAAACCGTGTACGGACAACACATAATCCAATTAGTTCCTGATCTTTGGCTTAAAATGCATCATAATGTTTTTAAATCAATTCAATGCAGACTAAACAGTATTAGAAATGACAAATTTAATATACTGCAAAACAGTTCATAGGTTTAACTTCCAAAAAGGGTCAATATCTTGCGACTTACCTCAAGCGTGTATGTCTCTTCTGGTTTAACAACTAATATCTCTGAGTAAATTGTGTCGCTTTGTACGGCTTCAAATATCCTTGGAGTCCCCGGCTACGATATGAAATATAATAAATTGCACATTCAAAGTTTAGTTTCAACTTGTGTACCATAAGTGTATTGTTGTTAAAACTAGAGAAATGAGTAGTTTTAACAAGAGTTTTAATTTGGATAAGTTGATCCAAGTTTAAGACATCTTATACAAATTGGAAGAAAATAACAATACATTGATTCTGCTGTAGTATTGGTCTTTTATCTTACATTTATTTTAAAATGTTTGAATTGTTTGTAAATTGTTTCAGTTGCATTAAGCATTATTAGTTAATCTGGATTGTATACGTTTTTGATAAGTGACTTATTTAAGTGTTTTTCTACATTTCTTTCATAAACAATAATTATATAAATTATGCCAAACTACCAATTGATTTGGAAAACACACTAAATAATTATCTTTGAACTAATCAGATAATTCACCTGAAGAAGTAGGCACCACACAACAATCTATTTTTAGCTGTGGCAGTCATCTTGGATTTTCGGTCAACCTGATTTATTTACTTAGGACGAACTGCACATCTGGAGTAATATTCCTATTTGTATAAAGCTCAAGATGATAGGTATAATAGTACAGTCCAGACGGCACTTTTTATGATCAGGTACGTGTGACCCTAACATTTTACCTACTAACCTCAAAATTGCAGTCATTGTTGTAAAATTGGTACTGTTTATGTAAAGTTTCAAAACAGTACATTAGGTCTAATAGTTACAAGTAACAGTGGGGAAAGTGTTTCTCAGGGTTGGATCATTCTCAGGTTAATGACCTACTGATCCAAAAAGCAATAGAATTCCTCCTCTCACTAAGGGCAATGTGAAGTTTAAGGAAATTTCCTACAGTTTTTTGATATTTTTTCCTATGGAAAAGATTTTTTTAAGATTTGTTACATATATCGAAAACTGTCTGTACTAAGCAAATTTCAGCTTTAAAAATAATAGGCAGCATGGTGTCCATGCTAATGTATCTTTGACAAATTGAAGCTATATCTTATTTGAAAAAAATTGGTGGAATCAAATAAAAAATAAAACCACCATACTCTTAATTTTTTTTAACAAGAAACATTGCAATTCTATGCAAACCAGGTTTTTCGTAAGCTTTCAACAAAGTTTTGTTCAAATATTCCTTTCTATATAATCTACCTACACCGCAAGTTTTGTTCCAATATATCATTACAAATTATTGAGCAGAAACCATTTCTATTTTCAGTAACAGCGACCTTCACCTTGACCCCAGTGACTCCCAAATACCATCTCAGAATTCCTTCCCCATAATTATAAGCCAGCTATACATAAAGTGTCGTCTCAACATCTCACTCTCAACAAAAGTTTTTAAGTGAAAACATTTTTTCTATTTTAAATAACAGCAACCTTGACCCCAGTGACCCCAAATGCAATTCCAGCCTTCCTTTCCATATAAAGTACCTACACAACAAGTTTCATCTCAATACCTCACACCCAACAAAAGTTATTGAGAGGAAACTATTTTCTATTTTTAGTAACAGCAACCTTGACCTTGACCCCAGTGATCCCAAATGCAATCCCCACCTTCCTTTCCATATAAGCTACCTTTCCAGCAAGTTTAGTCTCAAAACCTCACTCCCAACAAAAATGATTAAGCTAAAAACATTTTTATATTTTTAGTAACAGCAACCTTGACCTGACCACAGTGACCCCACATGCAATCCCAAACTTCCTTTCCATATAAGCTACCTACTCAGCAAGTTTTGTCTCAATACTAACAAAAGTTATTGAGCGGAAAGTTTTTTCTATTTTCAATTGACCTTGACCCCAGTGAACCCAAATGCATATAAGCTACCTATCCAGCAAATTTGGTCGCAATACCTCACTCCTAACAGAAGTTATTGAGCGGAAACAATTTTTCTATTTTTAGTAACAGTGACTTTGACCTTGACCTGAGTGAACCCAAATGCAATCCAACCTTCCTATCCAGCAAGTTTCGTCACAATACCTCATTCCTAACAAAAGTTGGGCGGAAACCATGAGTTTGACGTCGCCCGACCGCCATGTTCCATGTACTCTTCACTTCCTCTCATTGACCTCTATCATTATGTGAAGTTTCCTTGCAGAGCCATAAATAGTTTTTGAGTTATGCTTGTGACAAGAATTACAATAATTAAATTATGAAGGGCAATAACTATAATTTGAATGAAGATAGAGTTATGGTTCTTTTGTGAAGTTTCATTGCAGTCCCAGTATTAGTTCATATATTGATCTGCTACACAGCACGCGACCTTTGACAACTAAGGTCTGTTTAAACAAACGTCCCGGAAGCAAAATTTTACATACGTACGGGATTAAAAGTGGCCACTGAAACAGACTATATGCATAACTAGTGTATTGGGCTCTTTTTAGAAATAGTCATACATGTCATAATCATGCCAGTTGAATTTATTTGAAAATGAGAGGGCGAAGTTTAACAATGATTGTTTATAATTTATTAGTTTTATGTACTTTTTTTCTAGAGATTTTAAGCAAATGTTAGTAAAACCATACTGGCCATAAGGTTTAAGACAGTTTGACAAAACATGATCACACCCTAATTTTTGAAATTGCACTTTTGCTTGGCCTTCACTTCGTGAGTGGGCACGGGTTAAATTTCTTTCTATCTCTCTTTCATCAGAAAGTGCGTTCATAACTGACTTTTTGGGTGACGCACAACGCATGACAAAAGTAAATCTGTGCCACATTTGAAATATACGGGGGAAGCCGCAAGGGCACAGCCTGGAATATATGCATCACTGTTAAGGTTGAAGTCAATTTGGTAAAGGTTCTAAATCAATACCACTTATGGTTTTTAAGAAGTAGTCGGTAGTGCTATCAACTGTTCAGAAGAAGAATTTTGCTCACCCCATGTGCTTTATTTGTACACACTTTATTTCCTATGTCAATAAAATGCTTCAAACATAATATAAATAACACTGGACAAGCAGTTTTTGAGGAGACCCTCAGGGTGAAGTAATGTTTAACCCCGAGACTTCATCTGAGCAAACTTGACACTTTCGAGCATTCTGATCTCAAACAAGAGGCCCAAGAGGGCCTGTATCCCTCTACTGGCTATATGGAGTCTGTCATTGGTCGAGGGGGGAATATTAGTTGTTGTAGCAGTTATGACAAAACCCTTTGCCCTGCATTGAGCAAACTGGCAGTCGAACATATAAATTACTGCAAGCTCCCCACGTTGTACCCATGTAGAGGGGCCCTTTAAGCAGGAGGACAAAACACGTTTTATAATTGCATTCACATTTGGACAGATACATTTTTTGTGTTTGTTTTACCCGATTACCCCATAGGGGTTCCCAGTAGATGGAGCCAAAATACAAAAACTTATTGTGCAGCTACAAATCCTTAAATAAGAAATACACCACATCCCTATCAAGTTTCGCTAAAAACCAGCCAGGTGGTCAGGAGATTAATCAGGACAAACACCTTTAAAGGGCCATAACTCTGCCAAAAATCATTCAACCAGAACACAACAAATATATGCGCAACTAG
The DNA here is from genome assembly GCA_037043455.1 of Cyrtodaria siliqua. Lineage (NCBI taxonomy): Eukaryota > Metazoa > Mollusca > Bivalvia > Adapedonta > Hiatellidae > Cyrtodaria > Cyrtodaria siliqua. The sequence continues at coordinate 205,390 of JAWPHD010002955.1, forward strand.
ACTTTGTACTTATCATTCCTGCCAAGTTTTATTGAAATCCAGCCATGAATTCAGAAAAACTAGTCCGGACAAAGTTTGTTTATACGGGGACATAACTGTGCCAAAAATCATTCAACAGGAACACGGTGGTGAAATGCGCAACTAGGCTTGGTACTGATCATCTCTGCAAAGTTTCACTGAAATCCGGCCAGTTCAGGAGAACTAGTCTTTGCAAAGTTAGTGTATAAAACCTTTAAAGGGCTATTACTCCGCCAAAAATCATTTAACCGGAACAGCGATGATATGCACAGCTAGGCTTGGTACTCATCATCCCTGCCAAGATTAACTGGAATCCGTCCAGGAGTTCAGAAGAGACTAGTCTTGATAAAGTTTGCATATTAAAACATTTAAAGGGCCATAACTCTGCCAAAAATCACATTCAACCGGAACACGGCAATGATATGCCCAACTAGACTTGATATTGATCATCCTTGTCAAGTTTCATTGAAATCTGGCCAGGGGCTCAGGAGATCTAGTCTGAAGAAAGTTAAGTGTATTAAAAGCTTAAAAAGGCTATAAAACCGCAAAAATCATTCAACCGAAGCACGGTGAAGGTATGCACAACTAGGCTTGGTACTGATCATCCCTGCAAATTTTTGCTGAAATCCAGTCCGGGTTCAGGTGAACTAGTTCGGACCAAGTTTGTGTACTAAAACATTTAAAGGGTCAAAACTCCGCCAAAGCTCATTCAACTGGAACAAGGCAAAGGTATTCACAACTAGGTTTAATACTGATCATCCCTGCACAGTTTCGTTGAAATCCGGCCAGAGGTTCAGGAGAAATAGTCTTGACAAAGTTGTGTATAAAAACCTTTAAAGGGGGACAAAGTTTGTGTATTAAAACATTTAAAGGGCCATAACTCTGCCAAAAATCACTCAACCAGAACACCGCGATGATATGCACAACTAGGTTTAGTACTGATCATTCCTGCAAAGTTTCGTTGAAATCCGGCCAAATGAAGGCCCTATCATCTTAACGCTGCAAAACACAGCATTTTTAACTAAATCAAGGGCCATAACTCCAGTATTACTTATCCTATTGGCTGGTTTTCGAATTTTTCGAAACTTTCATTGATATTATCAATCTGGTAAAGTTTGGAAAAGATCCAATTATAGCGTATTCCAGAAAATCAAGGGCCATAATGGTGTAAATGATCTAATCTGGATGATTTTCGAATGCGTCTGAGCTTTCATAACAATCTGGTGGAGTTTGGTAAAGATCGGATGAAATATGAAGCCTCTATCGTGTTAACGAGGCAAAATATAGAAACGTTTACTAAATCAAGGGCCAAAGCTCCGGTGTTTATTGTCCGAGCTGGCTGGTTTTTGAACTCGTTCTAGCTTTTATTGATATCAACAATCTGGAAAAGTTTCGAAAGATAGACCGACAAACGAAGGCCCTATCGTGTTAAAAAAGCAAAAGTTAATGGAGGGACAGACGGATGATAGATGACAGACAACTTGCTATCCCATCAGCTCTATTCAGCTGACCTACATCCCATAAGCTCTGCTGGCCTTCTTCAGTAGAGCTAAATGCTGGACTTCGGCCAGTAGAGCTAAAATGTTTGTTTTTTGACAAAAATAGTCCTATATGGTTTTTATGAAGAATGATTTTAGAGAGTTTCCTTATAAGTTTAAGAATGTTTTGAAAAAAGTAGATATACTAACATGATCAATAGCAGTGGCATTGTGGATAAATGTATAACTGGTAATGATACTGTTTCTGTTCAATACTGATGGTATTTTCCAGCTGATCTCCAGTCTTGTGTAATTGCCATTTGGTGTTACAACACTGAAGTCTGATACCTTTCCTGGAGCTGGAATAAATAACATAAGCATATTTAATAACAAGCAGTTTCGGCAGATATATCATAAGTGACCCAAAAAACATTGTTGTTCAGTGTCATTGAAATATTAGCAGTTTCAGACGCATTCACAACCTAACTTCTATGGTGATGTGATTTACAAACTTCGTAAGATCCTTAGTCATGTTCACTTTCATACTATCTTTGTTAAACGTGTTAAAAGGTTTATCAAAAGAGGTTATGACCCTATCATTTTACAACGCACTGCATGCTTGGTGGTGGACCCATTTACAGTTCGCCACTATGCTTTCTTCATTAATTGTGCGATGACCGGACAGGTTGTGGACCCTATGATGACGTCTACCTAAAGCCCAAAAGGACGGTGACGTTTGTTGTTTGTCTGCAATCTTGTCTTGTCGTGCCCTCAGTGGTTTATTCTCTATTTTCATTGGCTTCTGCCAAGTCACTGAGTACCTTCTTTGTGGCTTTCTATGCTATTGTTTTTGTATTTATATTATACGCGAGCATCTTTGTGGTTTACTTATATTGCCTTGTTGGTTAGATAATAGTTCATGGTGGGGATTTCTTTATTTACACTGTCTCTTTTTATTGGGATGAAAGTAGGGTAAATGTGAGGTTTGGCGCACACTAGAACCTATTTTAACCCCCCCCCCCCCCCCACAAGCAACCTTTTTTGCCACTGACCATTCCAAGGCGGTAGCCCTACTTGTGTGTTTGTGACGTCATATGCCTTTACACTGCAATTAATGTTTGTCTTTTTGCGTGTTTTTAGGTTTACTGTGTTCTGTCAAAGCTGCATTTCCTGTTCAACTTTTATACTTATTTTTATGCATTTTCATATACAACTCTGTATAACAAGACTTACACCCGAGGCGGCCAATTAAAAAAATTGACAAACACCAAAAACACAAATCCAAAAACAAAAATTGGTAGTTTGGTACATAACAATCAATTCTACAAAATAATTTTGAAAAAATATGGTGCAGATAAATTGGCCAGTTGGCTTCAGAGAAAGTGCTGCCAACAGTGCACGCAGGCTATGAACACGCTATAGCATAAGCCAGCTAAGTGCTAAACAATCAATATCAAAGGCCCTACCAATTACATTTTTAAAACGAAATTAAACTGGAAAGTTTATGTCAAATTTATGTTTCAATTCATCATAATGATTATACTGCACTAATAAATGTGCATACCCTTCGTAAGGTAATGAAACATGTTTATTTTGAAGATTTTAACTTTTGAAGTATTAAACAATGTCCAGGTTAGCAACATGTTTCAATTTCATTTGGTTATGAATTGAATACACTTCTCTACCAACTTAAATCCCTTTTGGCAGGATGGATCACAATGTAAATCAATGTGTGAAGTTACACTTTTAATTACCAGCAGGTAGTGTTTGCATTTGTCCAGATGGCTCTGAGGTGTTTGCTCCTTTAGAAGTAGATGCTTCCACGGTCACCGTGTAGTTCCAGTATTCTTCTAAACCTTCCACCAAATAACTTCTTTGTTGAAAACCTAATATATCACACATGTATTAGAATTATGTAATATAAAAATATTCATACATGTAAACATGAATATAGTAGATATTTTGTTTGTCAGTAAAAAGAAGTAACATTTCATTTTCAAATAAAATAAGCAGGATATTCCTGACTTACACAATTGCTGAAATCAAGTGGGCCCTGAATGACCCTGAATGGCTCAACTGATGATCTTGTCCATTGTAGACACCCGAAACACTTATGTTATACAGGTTTATGCTACATGCAATAAATCAGTGCTCTACAAATATTTCTTCTGTATAAATACTCAATGCTTTCCATTGGAAGCAACAAATACCAGCAAGAGAGAAAAAAAGTAGCCTTGTTTTTCTACTTTAAGGTTACATAGATAGGGCTTGATTTATTAACACTATTGATATGTAGTCAGTTTGACTTTTTACAGATGCCACATGCTCAATAAATATTGAAAAAGGGATCCATTCATGAGAGGTACTATAAGGTACAATACCTCTCATGCACCTATCACACGCTAAAGTGGCATAATTCCACAAGGATTGGGCTAAATAATCCATAGGTCTATGTAAAATATGTGATCTTCGGGGTGGGACTAAATTTGAACCCATGGTTACCATTTGAACAAACATGGTAGAGGACCATATGCTAATGTTAAATGCAAAATATTAGAATTTAGACCTCTAGCTCTTTTGGTTTCAGAGAAGAAGAGTTTTTAAAGACTTCCTTTATAATTGTTGTTTATGAAAATAAACATAGTTTATGTAGAAATGTAATTTACAATTTCACTTCTTTGTTGACTGTTATATGTAAAATGTACTTTCACTTTATTGTTGACATTTTCATAAGCAGTCTATGCGCAGGTACACGTAATGTATATATATAGTACATATATAAATAGACCTCATTAATATTTTAATAATGTGACTAGAATATGTATTTTCATTGGGTCCGGCACGAGTATTAATTAGTTCGCTGATTCAGCGTTTGCTATTGTTTTGTAAACCTTAATAACTACTGCATTTTCTCTTCGATTTATAAGGCAATCTAATAATAAAATACAGAATGGATTGATACGTTATATGAAGGACTTACTTTGTGATCTAATTCTGTGAGTTTGAATTATTGTGCAAAGTGACATAAGAGCATAATCGTGATTTTATCGGTCATATTTTCACCGTCACAAAAATGGCGACGAGAAAAGGTTCTCGGAAAACGGCCCAGAAAACTTTTGATATGAGAAACTTGGACAATTGGACAGTGATTGAGATAAGGGAAGATCTCAAGAAAAGGGGAATAAACGTCCTGGTAACATTTTCTAAACCGGTATTAAAAGCATGCACTACTGAAGGAAAATCGAGACAACGAAAATTCCTCTCAGGCTACTAGAGATGATGCCCCACCGACTCCAGACTAAAGAATTTGCCGCATGGGGTCGCTCACGATCACCTCCCCTTAGGGCGTTCCTACAGCAGTAGATGGTGTCGATGGTCCTTTCTCTGAATGTTTAACAACACTGAATTCTACAATGACGGCGTTTAATGAAACGGTCAAAAGGCTTAACACGTCTACAAGTACCACTGCGACCCCATCCACATCAAAAGTTGACGATTTTCCGACACTGGAGGACGTCTACAGCACCAAGCGAACTAGATAAGCTGCGTCATTTGGCTGCTCAGAATATTAATGGCATTTCGGCAAGCTTGTTATATTCGGTCGACATTGTTTCCGACACATTAAAGAAACAAATCGCGGCTGGAAGAGATGTTAACCTTGCATCTTTTCACATTCCTAACTTCGAGAATGATTCAAAAAATGACCACAGGATGAGGAAACGACTGACAATCGAAAAATTTCGTATAGCTTTCGGCAAATACAGGAGAGTAATGACTGCTAAGTGGCCCCATCACTAACAGGAATTACAGGATTACGAAACGGATATTGCTAGAATTTATTCCTATTATGGGGATAAATTCTATGATTATCATCTCGCTTTCTCCAGCAAGGCCGCTGAGGCAGTCAACTAGGTTTCAAAATTTTACGGGGGGTGGGGGTGGAGAGGCAGGGAGTGGGGTGGAGGGTAAAAAAAAGCTGCTATGTGTAAGAATTTACCAAAACAACACAGATATATGTAAAAAACAATAAACATTCAATAAAAATATTCCAGTGTCGAGCGTGGGGGTGGGGTGGAGGTGGGGGAGAGAGGGCAACATAGCTATGTGTAAGAATTGACCAAAACAACACAGATATATGTAAACATCAATAAACATTCAATAAAAATATTCCAGTATCGAGCGTCGGGGTGGGGTGGGGTTGGGGGAGAGAGGGCAACATATCTATGTGTAAGAATTGACCAAAACAACACAGAAATATGTAAAAAAAAATAAAAAATTGAGTTTCAAGTTGGGGGAGGTGGGTCAGAGGCGGGGTGGGTGGGAGAGGGAACATATATGTGTAAGAATTGACTAAATCAACACGGAAATATGTAAAAAAAAAAGTTAAAAAAGAAACAGGTGTGACGGGTGGGGGTGGAGGGGTGTGTGAGGGGTTGGAGTTGGGGAGGGGAGGAGGGAGCCCATGCCCAATATGGTTGAGGTATGAATTTGAATAAAATGCATAATGCTTTAAGAAATCCCTAACCAAAATTATAGATATATACATGCTTACATGCAAACCTAGATCTGCCTTTATTGCACATTTTATGGGACATCATAATTTGGGTTCAATGGGAGCCCAGAATTTGCAGAAGACAAAATTACTTACCCAACCCTTTACAACACACTATAAGAAAACCAATTCCAAAATTTAGTTGAGCTAGGACAAGAAATGTCAGAGATATAAACCTGTAAACACAACTTACACGCAAAATTTGATGTGAAACAGACATATTTAAGGGCTATCATAATTTGGGTTCCATGGGAGCCCATGGGTTACAGGAACCAAAATTGCTTATGCAGCCCTTAAGATAATGCTATAAGGAAGCCCATAGCCAAATTGTGTTGTGCTAGGATAAGAAATGTAAGAGATACAGACTTGTACACACAGCTTACACGCAAACCTTGATGTGGGACGCCGACGTCGGGGTGATTACATAAGCTCTCTTATTCTTCGAATAGTCGAGCTAAAAGATCAATGGGATTTCAATCAAACCGCAACAAAACCGTTAATCAACTAAGGAAGTAGATAAATTCGGAAAAAAGGTTTCATACCACAATGGGCAAAAATTGTGCAACAATTTTAATTCCACACAAGGGTGTACTCGTCGAGGGTGTTCAAGGTGATAGCCCTTAAACAACATGCTTAGCCAAGGCCACTCAAAAATCCTGTGCCCAAGGAAACCTAATCCTAGGACTGAGTTCAATCAAACAAACACTCAAAAAAAGGATTGACAATTTTTGGCAACGACACCTATTGATGTGCACATGTTAAGGACTGAATTACGTGACCACCCTGACAATCATTTGTGTCTTATCTTAGTGATGGACTGCAAAAACGGGTTCGATACCATGAATGACTCAAAGCCTTCAGTTAATAAAATCTGCAAAAATCTGTTATCAGCTTCGAGCCAACCAGACGAGGTTGACAAACTTTTACTTAGCTAGTTACAAAATAATGTTTTGCATGGACCCTTCGAAGAACCACCATTTAATTATTTTCGAGTATCACCCATAGGTATAGCAGAAGGAAAATACTCGAAAAAGAAGAGACTGATCGTTGATCTATCTTCACCACATGACAGCAATATGCACAGCAGCATAAATAGCCTTATAGACAAAGATTCGTGTAGCTTGAGCTATGTAAAAATTAATGATGCCATTAAAGCTATCAAAGAGAATGGACAAGGGGCTATTATGTGTAAAACCGATATCAGCAATGCTTTCAAACATTTACCAATTAAACCTGATCAAATGCCATATTTCATGGTCAAATGGAGAGATTCATACTACGTCTATAATCGTCTAGTATTTGGAGCAGATCTTCACCGAAAATATTCGATAACCTTTCACAAGCAATATGTTGGTTAGCTACCCATAAGTACAATCTTCCCACTATATTTCACTTACTGATGATTTCTTGACTGTACAAAGGCCAGATTCCGATGGAGATCGTACTATGGCACTACTTACATTGATTTTTAACAAATTAAAAGTGCCTATTTCTCAACCAAAAACAGTCGGCCCTACGACAGTGTTAGAGTATCTTGGAGTCATACTTGATTCAGACAAACAAGAAGCTAGGCTTCCCCCGGAACGAAATCGAGAGAATTGTTGAATTCATTCATTGGCTTTTGGCCAACAAATCTTGTACAAAGAGGGAACTTTTACAATTGTTAGGTCATTTCAATTTTCCATCTCGGGTCATTGTTCCAGGTAGAAGTTTCGTATCATACCTCATAAACATATCAACATCAGTGAAAGAGGTAGATCACTATAAACATCTTAATAAAGAATTTGTGGAGCGCTGTGGTCTAGTGGTCTAGTGGTAGAGCGTTGGACCCATGATCCAAAAGTCGTGGGTTCGATTCCCGTCATTGCCATATGCGTTGTGTCCCTGAGCAAGACACTTTATGTGCATTGCTTAGTACTGGTTCGACCCAGGAAGACATCGAGAGTGATTCAAATAAGTTCATAGAGCTTTCGTTACAATCGATGTAAAATAAATAAGTTTAAACTAAAGAAGATCTTCAAATGTGGCTTCAGTTCCTTGAAAAATGGAATGGCGTGTCCGTTTTTTATGAGGATAGATATTTAACATCGGAAGAAATGAAACTGTACAATGATGCAAGCTCAACTTTAGGTTTTTCAGCGTTCTTTCAAAACTGTTGGTTCTGTGAAACATGACCAGACATTATTGCACAAGATGATTCAATGGCATTCAGGGAATTGTATCCCATTGTTGCTGCCTCTGTTTTATGGAGTGAGCATTGGAGGTGTAAGCAGATTATCTTTCTTTGTGATAATGAAGCGACAGTTAACATTCTGAACAAAGGACGATCTAAATGCTTAAACATCATGAAACGTATGAGAAAAATGACATGGTTAGTTGCAAGCCAGAACTTTACATTTAAGGCCAACACATTTCGGGTAAATCTAATATAAAAGCAGATGCTTTATCTCGTTTTCAGATGAAACGATTCCGCGATGCGTCGCCGGAAGCGAACATTCAACCAGACTTGTGCCCAAAGGTGGCGGATGTCTTTTGGACCTCGACACAACAGCAAATTCCATGTGGAACTCCTCTTTGAGTATAAAATACCATGGCAGTATATAAAACTGGTATTAATCAATATAAGAAATTTCTAAAGTTATCTGGTGTTCAATATGCAGATTCTTTAACTCCACCAATCTGTGAGGAGACTTTGATAACAGTTATCGCTTACATACACACAGTTCTTCATATCCGATATTCTACCATTAAAATATACCTCTGCGGCAGCAGATATCACTACAGAATGTCAACACCTCTCGATTCCAGTGTTACTAATGTTCATGTATACAGCTTCCTTAAATCCCTAAAAAGGAATCAACCATCACAGAAGTCAAACCGTCTACCAATTGATATTCACATATTGTCTCAGATAGTGCATTACATAGAAAAAGGATGTTTTGGTCTCTATGATGATGCTATAATCAAAGCATGTCGTACTGTAGCCTTCTTCGGTTTTCTCAGATGTGGAGATTTTACCATAGCAGACAAGTTTTCGGTGGAAACAAACCTGTTATTAAGTGACATAAACGTTACTCATGACAAAGTTGTACTAACATTAAAACAATCAAAAACTGACACTTTCAGGGACGGGATAGACATATGCATTCATGCAACCAATAACATAGTTTGCCCAGTAGCAGCTCTTCGTGAGTATGTAAAGAAATATAAAAAGATCGGACAGGGAAAGTAGCATTCAAGGAGGACAGTAAACCACAAAACACAGAAACAAACACGCAAACAGACAAACAAGAAGGCAAAAGCAATAATAAATGCAAACGACATCACAAACACAAAAAGGGTTGACAATAGGGCTACCGCCTTGGAACGGTCAGTGGCAAAGAAGGCCACTGGGGGTTTAAACCGGTTCTAGGGTACACCAAACCTCACACTTACCCTACTGTCATCCCATTAAAACAGGACAGTGTAAATAAAGAAATCCCCGCCATGATCTAATCTCTAACCAACAAGGCAGCATCAATAGGCAATATAAGTAAAACACAAATATGCTCGTGTAAATATAATACAAAACAACAATAGCCTAGAAAGCCACAATGAAGGTACTCAATGACTTTGCAGAAGCCAGAGCAGTAAGAGAATAAACCATTAAGGGCACGACAAGAAAGATCATGGACAAACATCAAACGCCACCGTCCCAATGGGCTTTAGGTAGGCGTCATCACAGGGTCCACAGCCTGTCCGGTCATCGTACAATTAAAGAGGAAAGCATAGTGGCGAACTGTAAAAGGGTCCACCACCAAGCATGCAGTACGTTGCAAAATGATAGGGTCATAACCTCCTTTGATAAACTTTTTAACAAGTTTAACAAAGATAGTATGAAAGTGATCATGACCTAGAATCTTACGAAGTTTATAAATCACATCACCATAGAAGTCAGGTTGTGATAGTCCTTGTCGCAGAAGAGTCCTTAAATTACTTTTATATTTGGAAAGAAGATCAGGGTTACGATAATACAATTTTGCAAAGGTTTTACGAAGTTTATGGTAACGGTAACCCTGATTGAGTAACGTTTTAGTTATACAAAGATTACGAATATTAAAGTCCTCAACTCGAGTACAAGCTCTAGAAAAACGAATAAGTTGAGACACATATACCCCATAAGAAGTTGCTCGGGGAACATCCCCATCCAAGTGGGGATAATTAACAATGTCAAAATTAAAATCATCTCTCTTGTCATAGATTTTGCTAATTATTTTACAATTTTCAATCGAGAGATCTAAATCAAGAAAAGAAGCGTTATTATCAGATACATTAGCTTTGTTAAGCTGAAGTTTTTTAGGATAAATATAATTAACCATAGTTGGAAAGAAAGGGTTGTCAATGTTCATTATGTCATCCAGATACCGAGAGGTATCATTAAAGGCTTCAATAACATCTGCCTTGGTATCTGGTGAAAGACTCAACATGAAATCCCTTTCGTAGCAAAATAAGAACAAATCTGCAACAAGTGGTGCACAGTTCGTACCCATAGGGATACCAACTATTTGTCTATAAACGGTGGTTCCATACCTGACGAAAATATTATCTAAAAGGAAGATGAGTGCTTCACAAACTTCATAGCAAGTCCACATAGTATAAGTGTCAAAACTGCCGTTAGTAAAAAACGATTTTATATAATTACATGCCAAAAATGTAGCATTTTCTCTAGCAAATGTTTTTTGAATAAGAGAAATTAGCTTGTCTTTAATAAGGTGATGTGGTAAGGTTGTATATAGTGTAGAGAAGTCATAAGTGCTTATTGATGAAACTTGACCTTTCTTGAACATTTTATCAAGAACGTCTCCTGAATTTTATATAGACCAAAATAAATTAATCCCAGAGTTTTCATAAGTTTTATCACAATATAGTTTAACGTGATCTTTAACGGCAGTAAGACAAGAAGTTGAAAGTTTGGAGATGTTTGTTGTGGTGCAGGCACTAGCATTCGAAATAAAGCGAGCCTTATATGGATTTTTATGTAATTTAGGAATCCAGTACATAGTAGGCAGTTTATTTTGCTTATCGTTAACACCAGCCTTAAAAGTAGTGCACCGAGTGATATGTGCGGAAACAACATCATCCTCGGTAGAATTAACTGAAGTATACGAATTGGTGCTGCCGAGTTCCAGAGATAAAACATTGACGTAATGTAGGCGTCAAACAATAATTACATTATTAGCTGCTTTATCTGCAGGAACTAAAACAAATTTATTATGAAATTCCTGAATTCCCGATTTTAAATTACGAAAGGAAAACCTAGGTCTCGGAGGAAGTAAAGAGAGGTTAGCATTATAAAAGTTAGTACGTGTATCTATAATTTTCAGAATTGACTTTTTCCAAGTAGAAAGTGAGTTTGGGTCCGCATGTTCTCTACGACACCATTTGATACTAAAATCTTCAATGGAGTGGGAGATCTGGGCACGACAGGCATTAACATCAATAGTTGAAGGTAATCTATATTTAGGACCTTTCGAAAACAAATGCCGAATACGTTTATCAATAATATCAAAATTACCAGTGATAACATGACCTGCTGCAGCATAGCAAAATGTTGATGTGTTGCATTCACATTCCTTAGGAGTATTATGTACTATATCAAGGTCAGAAACTATTTTGTTGTAGTTGAAAATAATATTTCTAATAGGCTTTTTATACTTATAACAAATTACAGGTCTTTCAGAATTTTTGAAATATTTTGGGATAGAATCAACTACATGAGTATCTCGAAAAATACTAGGCATGTCAATGAAATCAATACCTTTGTTAATATATAGTAGTTTTAGAAAATGCCTGACGTGATCAGACTCCTTGTCAATATGGGGTCGGAGAACATGTTGTGTATAACTTTGAACTATGGAAGCAGTGTTATACAAGGCATCTGTACGAATAAATTTTTTGTCGGCTTCCTCGTCGATCAACTTCAGTGATGAAATGGACAAAGAGTTAAGCCGCGAAAGCATAGAGTGCTTTCCAGACTGTTTAAAAATGGTTTATAAATCAGCGACAGAAATAATTACACTCGATTTACGTTTGATGTTACCATTACGCCTAAGACCATGAGACCTAGCTTTACGCTTTCGGATAGAAAATATAAAAAAAATGTCAATATTAGGATCTTTAGAAATATTTCCTTCTTGATAAATATTATCATTAAGGCCGAGTGGATGAGGTGTCTGTAAGTTTTTCATCCACTTAAGTTCTGCAATCGTCAGGCAAAACATGTGTCGGACCAAACATTGGCCCTTTTTGTTTCTAACGATGGTTTGCCTCTGACAAGGAAACTGTTCATCAGTAATCTCAAATTTGTTGTCCAACAACTTGGTCTCGATGATGAGAAATTCAATGGGCACAGCCTACGCATAGGTGCCGCTTCGACTTGTGCCAAACTCAAAATGGAAGATCACTTAATTAAAACTCTGGGTAGATGGTCTTCTGATTGTTACACCAGATACATTCACACTGACCAAACAACAATCAAGGACGCTCATTTGTCAATGTCAAAAATAATTTAAGTGTATCCATGTCTATTGTTCTTTATACAGTATTATTTCACGGCAAGTTCGTAGCACTACTGCACTTGCCATGTTGCATTGATTGAACTTTGCATAGTGTATCTATGGCTGCACTAGGTCATTGCAATGTTGGTACATATAAAGTTTAACGGTGCCATAGGTAGTCGTTCGTCAAAATTATGTTTACAAGATTATTACGATTTAAATTTTCTCGTCATTTATGACCGATATTTTTTTATATGTAGTGACATGTAGATCTTCTTACAACACTCAATTTCCATTTGTTTTCGTTATTTTTACATGTACTCGCATATACATTTACGTTTTATGAGACTTTTAACATACATTTGATACTCATCACGTTTACATTTTTCTTTCATTTGTTGCCCTTCATAACATGTACTCGCATATACATTTACGTTTTATGAGACTTTTAACATACCTTTGATACTCATCACGTGTATATTTTGCTTTCATTTGTTGCCCTTCATAACATGTGCATGCCCTTGTGGGCTCATACATAAATCTAATCAGAGTCTATGCAGTTTGTCTGCGTCGTAAGCTCACAAATTCACTGTTTGCCATCATAGACTGTAACATATAATGTCCCAAGCCTGCCATCGTCTGTTTATGCAGTTACATGGCCTGCCATCGTCAGCACATGCTGTCGACGTCCGAAGTCTGTCATCGTAGGCTTATGCATCTCGTGTCTGTTGCCTGCCATCGTAGGCTTCTGCATCTCATTGCCTGTAGCCTGTCATCGTATGTTGATGCATCTTGCGTCCGTTGCCTGCCATCGTCAGCACGTGCTGTCGACGTCCAAAGCCTGCCATCGTAGGCTTATGCGTCTCATGTATGTTGCCTGCCATCGTAGGCTTCTGCATCCCATGTCTGTTGCCTGCCACCGTAGGCTTGTGCATCTCATTGCATGTCGCCTGCCATCGTGGGCTGATGCATCTTACGCCCGTTACCTGCCATCGTCAGCACATGCTGTTGATGTCCGAAGCTTGCCATTGCTGGCTTATGCATCTCATGTCTGTTGTCTGCCATCGTAGGCTTCTGCATCTCATGTCTGTTGCCTGAAACCGTAGGCTTCTGCTTACCATTGCCTGTAGCCTGCCATCGTAGGCTGATGCATCTTACGCCCGTTGCCTGCATTCGTCAGTGCCTGCTGTCGACGTCCGAAGCCTGTCATCATAGGCTTATGCATCTCATGTTTGTTGCCTGCCATCGTAGGCTTCTGTATCTCATGTCTGTTTCCTGCCAACGTAGGCTTCTGCTTCTCATTGCCTGTAGCCTGCCATCGTAGGCTGATGCATCTTACGCCCGTTGCTTGCCTTCGTCAGTGCCTGCTGTCGACGTCCGAATCCTGCCATCGTAGGCTTATGCATCTCATGTTTGTTGCCTGCCATCGTAGGCTTCTGCATCTCATGCCTGTAGCCTGCCATCGTAGGCTGATGCATCTTACGCCCGTTGCCTGCCTTCGTCAGTGCCTGCTGTCGACGTCCGAAGACTGCCATCGTAGGCTTATGCATCTCATGTTTATTGCCTGCCATCGTAGGCTTCTGCATTTCATGTATGTTGCCTGCCACCGTAGGCTTGTGCATCTCATGCCTGTAGCCTGCCATAGTAGGCAGATGCATCTTACACCCGTCGCCTGCCATCGTCAGCACATTCTGTCGACGTCCGAAGCCTGCCATCGTCGGCTTATGCATATCATTGCCTGTAGCCTGCCATCATAGGTTGATGTATCTTATGCCTGTTGCCTGCCATCGTAGGTTCATCCTCCACACCAGTGTTTCGGTGTTTGCCAATCCTCCATTACGGGTTCCTTCAGTATTGCTCAACCAGGTCTGCATTCTTGGGGGTGAACCTCCTTTCTTGCTTTCAACCAAAATACGGCATCAGCAAGCATGGAGGCTCTTTAGGCAATCGGCTATAGAAGCACGGCCTTGCCCCTAAGAAAGAGTGAAGCAAGCTGGCTCGGAAACACCAGATTTAGTACTTTACATTGATACTTGTATTGTAACATATTCACAGACCGTTATCTAATCTGTAATTTACATAATGCTTGTATTATGTTGTATTCGCAGTATTATCTGGTCTTGGTGTTTTTGAGCCAGTTTTTGCTAAATAAATTACAATTTATTTTAAAGATGGTATCTATGTATTTATTCCATTCCTAAATGATGTTTCAGCATGAATTGTTGTTTATGAAACAAGTTTATGTGGAAATGTAATTTATAATTTCACTTCTTTGTTGACTGCTATATGTAAAATGTACTTTCACTTAATTGTTGACATTTTCATAAGCAGTCTATGCGCAGGTATACGTAATGTATATATATAGTACATATATAAATAGACCTCATTAACATTTAATAATGTGACTGGAATATGTATTTTCATTGGGTCCGGCACGAGCATTAATTAGTTCGCTGATTCAGCGTTTGCTATTGTTTTGTAAACCTTAAACGCCATCCACCCCACCGCCTTTTCTAGTTGAGCAATGCACATTTGGTTCTGTTCGAGTCTGCTTGTTTCTTTCCAAAAAGTGAAGCAAGCTGGCTCGGTCACACCAGATTTACTACTTTACATTGATACTTGTATTGTAACATATTCACAGACCATTATCTAATCTGTAATTTACATAATGCTTGTATTATGTTGTATTCGCAGTATTATCTGGTCTTGGTGTTTTTGAGCCAGTTTTTGCCAAATAAATTATTTTGAAGATGGTATCTATGTATTTATTCAATTCCTAAATGAAGTTTCAGCATAAAACAGTATATTAACTCATTTTAGAATTATTTTATATTTAGACTTTGTGATTTTTGATTTCATGAAACCCATTACTCAGTGTTGAGTAGAAACATCTGTTCTGAAAACAGACTGAGTGTCTTCACTTTTGCTAAATTAAGGTTTTCATCGATCCAATTTTTATCACTGCATCTTTTGAAACCAATCAGAATGATTTATTCACATTAAACATTAATTGCTTCTATGATGACATTACTTTTTGGTACTATGACATGACTTTCTGGTATTATGACATCACATTGTACTATTGTGATGTCACATCTTTACACTCAGTCTGTTCGGAGAACAGAACAGACTGTGCTCCGCACAGACTGTGTGTATAAATTACTGCAAAAAACAGATTTAGACTCTGTATTCCTCTTTGAGTAGAATTTTTTTAAATTGTTAAAGTTGATTAAAACAAGGGGTATAACTCTGTATTGGATAAGTGATAAAGAAGAACTGAATAAAGTTTCATGACCATAGGTCAGTATTTTGCCAGGTTTTGAGCTAGGTTAGGTTGCAAGTTAAAATTTTATGAAAAGGGGCATAACTCTGACAAAATGAGTCAGAGTTGTTGGACATGTTAGGGGTATTGAATAATTGATGAAGAAGAACTTTATACAGTTTTATGACAATAGGTCAATATTTTACTAAGTTACGAGCCAGGTTAGGTTGCAGTTAAAAGTTTTATGAAAAGGAGCATCACTCTGCTGAAATGAAAGTCAGAGTTATTGGACATGTGTAACAACATTCCTTGGGGTCAGATGAAAATGTGTGTGAAGTTTCATGATAAGAATTTTATAAAGTTTCATCATGACCATAGGTCAATATTTTTCCAAGTTAAGAGCTAGGTTAGGTGGCAGGTTAAAGTTTATGAAAAGGGGCATAATTCTACCAAAATGAAAGTCAAGAGTTACTGCGAATGTATAACAACATTCCTTGAGGTAAGATGAAGATGTTTGTGAAGTTTTATGAACATAGGTCAAATACTTTTCAAGGTTTGGCCAAGGTTAGTTGCAGGTTAAAGTGTGACGGACGGACGGACGGATGACAGAAGACGACAGATGACAGACAAAGTGATTCTTTTAATTTGACCAACACCAATGTCAATCCTAAGAGATATTCGTTGCTTAGTACATACTTAATATTTAATTAATGTCATTAACAATTGGGGATGTATGCCATAGCGGAGACCGGGTGTGACCTATGTTTTGTGGAAAGTAGGTCACAGCAACCTGAAATTTACCAAATGATGCTAGATGTATATAACGAACATTGTGATGAAGTTTGTTGAAAATCATGTGAGAAAGAAGCAATATAAACATGTTGTAGCCGAGTCCGGACGTGACTATATTTCATCGAAAGTAGGTCACAGCGACCAGAAATTATGCAAATGATGTGAGATGCATTTAAGGAGCATTCAGGTGAAATCTGGTGTAAATCCTCAAAGAAAGAAACAAGATACTAATGTTGTAGCAGGGACTGGAGGTGACCTATATTTCGTTGAAAGTAGATCATAGCGACCCTAAATTTTGACCATGAAGGTAGATGCATATAAGGATTATTTTGATAAAGTTTTGTGAAAATCCTGCAAGAAAGAAGCAATAAACGTATGTCGTAGCGAAGGCTGGACATTACCTATATTTTGCCGAATGTAGGTCACAGGGATCTGAAATTCTGCACATGAAGTTAGATGCATATAAAGAACATGTTGGTGAAGGGTTGAAAATTCAGCAAAAAAGAAACATGATACGCATGTCGTAGTAGAATAGGACGTGAGCTATATTTCATCGAATGTGTGTCACAGACATTGGAAATTTTATGATAAATAAATATAAGAAACAGTCTGGTGAAGTTTGGTGAAAATCCTGTGAGAAAGAAGATATGTCAGAGTGGAGACAGGATGTGACCTATATTTTGTTCAAAGTAGGTCACAGTAACCTGAAATTATGTATGTGATGTTTGATCAATATAGTGAACATTCTGGTGGAGTTTGGTGAAAATCCTGCACGTAATGAAGAAGATATTAATTATGAAAATCGGAGGGACAATTATTCTGTTAACCTGCTAGTGCGAATAGTCAATCAATAAAAATCGACAACAATTGTACGCAACACGTTTTAATATCAAATATATGAGATGAGATGGGTTTATTATATTCAAAACATTAGTCATGCGATTATGGTTCTAGAAAACAATGAGGTAAATTACTTATAAGTTAACTATTGTGTTATTTCCTCACATTGTATCTACTTTTACAGTTGTGTTATGTTTATACGAGATTGTACTCACCTATAACGGTCTCTCTTTTGGTTGGAGCAATATCAGGATTACCTACTACATTTATGGTATAGGTTGTAGGTCCTGGCCTTGGTCCAGCTATATCCCAGGTTACGCTCAATGAAGTGGTGTTTACACCAGTTATCTGCATATTGGTAGGTTGTTGAGGGACTGTCAAATGCAAAGTAATAGTAAATGTTTGTTTTCAGCCTTTTCGTCTATAAACCCATTCTAGTATATGTATGTACAATGTATAATGTAACTTTAAGTCTAAAAGCAAGATTTACCTGACATTCTGTGAACACAGTTTCACTTTTGTGAGACTTTTACGAAGACATTTTTATTTAATACATGATTTACTAAGACATTTTTATTTTATTTAATACATGATTTACTAAGACATTTTTTATTAAATGCATGATTTACTAAGACATTTCTATTTAATACATGATTTACTAAGACAATTTTATTTAATACATGACCTTCTTGATCCTAATAAGTGGTTGGGAAAGCCTAGACATTCCAATGCTCATGCTCACAGACCTCTTAAAAGTTTCAAAATACTAAAGTAGAAATCGATGAAAATTCCTTCTTATTGCCACCAGTCTAACCATGCAAAACAATTGTGTTAAAAACTGTTTTAAGTATTGATCAATGGATTAAATTTGTACCACAATTTATTTATAAATGTTATTTTCTGCTTTAAAGCTGCATGTAAATTTCTGTGGGGAGTGGTTTTACTTCATTAAGGATGCATTGTATTCAATAATTAGAAACGTTTGAAAACTATTTGTTTTGAGCTAATGGAGAAATTATAATTGAATGTTGTATAAGCTCATCAACACATTATAGGTTATTTAAAGCTAACTCAGAGAGAGGTATACATAGGAATCCAGGAACATGCACTTCTCTTGCAAAAATGTTCTAATGGTTGTTAAACTGGTCTAAGGATAGACCCCAATACATGGGACCTATTGGTATACGTCCCATCCAATTAAGGGAAAGTCTCTTGCCCAAGAAAACACCGACGAAACACTGTGGTGCAAGTGAGGCTTGAACCCGGGTCCTCCGAATTTCAAGTACACAAAGCTATTGACTGGGCAATGCCAGTCTTGTATGATCTGCAAATATTTGATTTGTGTAGAACTAAAAGAAAAAGAGGGCCCAAGGACACTCTATGGCTAACATGGCTCTTATAGCAATTTAGAGGATCTTACTTGTATTCTTTAAGTTGGATTCAAATAGAGGATATTTTCTGTTCAGTAAAAGCTGTAGTGTATAACTAAATCGCATACTTTTGTGAATCAAATGCGAAACTATCATAAATCAATATTAGTTTAAATAACTAATTTTTAAACAAATAATACATAGAGGATCTTAAACGAGTTCCCGTTTCATATAAGATTTATGAAACGAGTTATGAATTATTTTAATTTTAACGAGCCTTTTGGCGAGTTAAAATTAAAAATAATTCATAACGAGTTTCATAAATCCTATATGGAATGGGAACGAGTTTAAGATCCTTTTTATCACATAACATTGCAATCAAATTAGTAAAAAATAATTCAAATGGACATAGAACCGCCACGATGTCAGATACACTTTAGCGCCAAAACGTCATAAAATATGTGACGTCGTAACGTCGCGTATCACACATAACGTTGCGTATAAAAGAGTTCGTGTTTTACCTCTTTACAAAATAGCAGTTTAAGCCAACTTTTTAACAAACCAACAACAATGTTTTGTATAACGTGCATTATTTTTATAAGCTGTCACAAATAATAAGTTTATGACTCAGATCTGTGTGAATTTGTAATAAATAAAAGAGTTTCAGTTAATAAACTTGCTTAGTGTTACAGGTTTAACTCAACCAATCAAAATCGTTCCAGGTTGTATTACAGGTGTGTCATACAATAGAATATTAAATGGGTGTTCGACACTGCTAACAAGGGACGTTATTTGATAAATATAAATATGCGATAGACAATACTTGTTATAGAAAATACTTGTTATAAAGAAAATGTAATGTAGTAAAGTCAAACAATTCAGATAAGATGAAGATAAAACTCCTATGGTGTGCAATATCTTACAATTTCTTTATAAAGCTAAAAGGTTTTTGTAAAAAATACTTATGACAAGTAGCTATTTTAACAAACACATTTTTTTGCATATCTATCAAAATAGCATTATAAATACCTGCAAGAAGTGATGTTGTTTTATTACAATTAAAATGCTTCCTGGGTACCACCGTATTGCCACTAATAAGCGCCCCGTCCCCCCACTCATCCACCTGTTAAAAAGAAGCCCAAGAGGACCTGTAGCGCTCTACTGGCTGTACAAATTTGGTGGAATTTAAAAGAAAACAAAGAGCGCCATCTAACAGGGCATTATACGCCTGTTTCCTTAAGGTTATTATGTTTGTTTAGCTTAAACCTATTTATTTCACATCGATTGTTAAACAAGCCTAGGACTTTTATCAACCTCTCCCTTTGGGTTATTAAGGTTATAATGTTAAAAGTATTTCCTAGGTGTGAGGTCAATATGACCTTGACCTTTGATAGTATAACAAAACTGTGGCTTCTTGGATGTATGTTATGCTTTAAAAGGGCTTGTAACCTAGACCTGTAACCTTCTGACCCCCCAAAACAATAAGATTAGAGCCCGAAATGTACATTTCCATATAAGGTCATGGTGACCTTGACCTTTGACCTACTGACCCAAAAATAATCGGGATCCTCCTCTCATCTGGGGACCAACAAGACAATCGCTCACCTATCTTTATAAAGAATTTGTCAAACTAGCTTATAATTTCAAAACAGAATGAAATCACGCAGTCGATGGCTTGTCAAGGAAAATTCCTGCGCCCGCCTTAAGGTGTTCATGCCTAGTAACTGTATATAAGGCTATAGGATGGGGATCTCAATGGTTTCCCAGTTATGACTCAGGGGTGGGGATAGACTCTAGTACAGATGCTGGTTGCATGATTGTATCCATCTGTTCATGTCCATTAGGAGTATAATTGGTTATAGGTCGGAGATCTTAAAGGTTTCCAAGTTATTCTCACAGAGGTGGGGACAGATCCCAGGGCAGATGCTGGTTGGATGGTTGTATCGGTTTGTTCATGCCCAGTAAGTGTGCGTATGGTTATAGGATGGGGATCTCAACAGTTTCAAAGTTATGACCCAGGGGCTATGTCACCAGGGATGGGGACGGACCTCAGGGCTGATGCTAGTTGGATGGTTGTATCTGCTGTTCATACTCAGTAATTGTGTTTTTAGAAAAGAAAATATTTTAAGGTTTTTGCCTATTTAAGTAAGTCTATTTAAAACATGTGACCCCTAGAGACGGACAGACGAACAGACAGTGCAATTACTATACGCTGCCTCCCTTCGGGGACCTATAAATGAGGTAGCCACAGTTTAACAAGACAAAATATAGCATTTTTCAATAAATCAAGGACCATAACTCATGCTGGTTGGATGGTTGTATCTGTTTGTTCATGCCCGGTAAGTGTGCGTATGGTTATAGGATGGGGATCTCAGCAGTTTCAAAGTTATGACCCAGGGGCTATGTCACAAGGGGTGGGTACGGACCTCAGGGCTGATGCTAGTTTGATGGTTGTATCTGCTGTTCATACTCAGTAATTGTGGTTTTAGAAAAGAAAATATTTTAAGGTTTTTGCCTATTTAAGTAAGTCTATTTAAAACATGTGACCCATGGGGACGGACAGACAAACGGACAGTGCAATTACTATATGCTGCCTCCCTTCGGGGACCTATCAATGAGGTAGCCACAATTTAACAAGACAAAATATAGCATTTTTCAATAAATCATGGATCATAACTCTGATGTTTGTTTTATTTGATATTTGTGTTTTTTTTCAAAACTGACTGCACTTTTATCGATAATAATATTGTGGTAGAGTTTGGTAAAAATCAGAAGCAAAATGAAGACGCTAGAGTGTTGATTGAGGAAAAATAAAACAGTTTTTATTAAATCAAGGGTCATAACTCTGATCTTCATTATCTGATATTGGTAGATTTTGAACTGTTCAAGCATTCATCGATATTTACGGACGGACAATTAGACAATGGCGAACGCCCTAATGGTCAGTAGAGATAAAAAGGAGTCAGGAGATAAGTCATAAATAATGCCCATAAGCATATACAAATTGTAATGATTCTATGTCGGGCATCTAGATTGTATTTCACACATTTTTGTTAAGTATATAACATACAAATTACAGCCATTATAGTATGATCCTTTAATACTAGTATTCCACTTTGGAAACTCAAAACTTCATCTAAACCATGATAGTTTTGTGAATTGTGTAAAATTAGAAGAAGAATACTGTTACAATTCCCCTAATATGTTCCTCAATAAAACCAAGACTGCTGCTTTATTCTCTTAATTGTGTTAGTTGCTCTCAAGGGATCACCTTTATCAGTACTTATTGTACTACATACCTTCCTCCAATGTCCTCTGAGGCACGGATGCAGCATGACCACGTCCTTCAACATTAACAGCACTCACAGTAACAGCATAAAGTATATCGGGTAGTAATGGGCTTGCTGTATAGGTCAGACGTTTAGCCAGTTCAGATTTTGTTATGTCCATTTCTGATCTGACAGACGGTTGACACAATTCTGTGTTATTCACCTTCAAAAAAAGTTAAAGATAACACTGATATATGAGTTTAGATGTTAAGTCAAAACATAAAAGGTGCAAACAATATTTCCTTACTTTTGTGATCATAGCCTAACCACGATTAAACTATGATTCCAATAGCATCTTGCATTGATTGACTGACCATAATCGATCATGTTCCACTCAAGTAAAAATATGGTTGGAACATGGACAATATAATTATGGTACCATAGTCAGACAATGTTTTGTCCATGATATGCAGTCATCCATTTCTTCATCTTCGCCATAACAATCATACCATAGTTGCATCATGGTCTGAAAGTGTTCTGAATATGATAACCATGTCATGACAGCCATCAACTTTATGGCTACATCAAGGTCACAGCGTGTCAAGATTCACTGCCATGATGAAAATATCATAGCCAAAAACATATTCCAAACGTAAAGAAATACGTTGGATGCCTGAGTAATACTCTCGCTGCAGAACACCGCCATGTTATTTAACAGTTTACTGAAAGCAGACCTAAATGCAAACTAGCAGAGTGTTACATGGAACATTAGTGTCACCAGGAAATAAGTATTCAGGGAGGCGAAACAGGTTCATAAACGCTCTAGTTTATCGATTCATGTTGTCGCGCTAGAACGTCGCCATTTACTATTTTATCGATACAGGTAAATCGATCGTAAGCGCGTTATATTTGAAAAGTTAAAATTTCAGCCAACATCTCAAATTAGGCAGTTTTTACAGCCTCTTTTTAACGGCTTTCTGTTATAATCAACATCACGAAATTACCTTCTTGACAAAGATAAATATGTCTACAATTCAATTTTTGTTATTATTAATGCCTTATATAACCCATACTTCGTATCTCGTTTGCAATAGTTTCACATCATTTTTAATTTGAAAAATTAAAAATTTCACCTGATATCTCAAAAGGCACATTTTCATCACCTTCTTTTATGCTTTGTCTTATAATCACCACCATGAAATTACCTTCTTGACAAAGATAAATATGTCTACTATTCACTTTTTGTTATTATTAATGCCTAAATAACCCATAGTCTCGTATCTCGTTTGCAATAGCTATACACTGTCACCATTTGTTATTTGGCGCAGAGTGGCGTCATCTTTGTTACACGGAACCGTCTGATCGCATCATCCAATTTCAAAGTCAATCATTGTAAAAAAAACAAGCTATTCTTTCAATGGCATGTACTTTCAAAATAATCTCAATGCTATAGTATGGTGGCACTAACGGGTTTTAATTGTCATACCGCATGTTTCAATTTACAATTCACGTGCATGCTTTTCATGTGTATCATGTGTGTGTGTTAAAGGCACATGACATATAAAGAAAATCTTCATTTTTAACAAATGTGTACTTCGAATTTTGGATGATGTGATAACATGACTTACTTTATTTAGAAATGATGTCTCGTGTGCTATTTTTAGATAAATGGCAATGCTATGGACACATTTATTTAACATAAAAAACAAAACATCGTCGAGTAAAATTGTACTAAACTTTTCGAATATAAAGGGCACTATTTCTGTAAAAAATAAATATTGTTTCTGATATGTTTACATCAACAGTGTTGAATTACTGTCATCTATTATATCATTGGCATTGTTCATGCTTATAATATGAATTTGGATGAACATTTCAATTAACCATACCCCTCCATTTTGGATTTCCTTTTAAAGATGGCTGACCAATATCCATTATGTTATGGCCAATTATGAGCTTTGTTAGGTTGCAGGTTAAAGTTTTATGAAAAGGGGCATGACTCAGCCAAAATAAACGTCAGAGTTATGTGACATGTATAACAGCATTACTTGGTTTAAGATGAAGATGTGTTTGAACGTTTCATGAACATAGTTCAAATAATTTTTTAGTTATTGCCAAGATTAGGTTGCAGGTTAAGTGTGACGGATGACGGACAATGGACGGACGATGGACAAAGCTATCCCTAAGTGTGACCTTAAGCTTGCGGTCACAGGTGATTGGATATATGACAGAATGTTAGTGTACGAACTTAGTAATCAACAAATAAAATAATAAAATAATTCGTGAAAGCAATCTGGGAATATGAGAAACAAATATAACTTTTAACACTTTACTGAAAGCAGACCTAAACACAAACCCTTCAAGTTTTTGACCTTGACCTCGTGGTTGCAAATGATCAGAAATAATATGTTTTTGTGCATTTTGAGAATATGAGTAAAAATGGTTGATGGACAAACAGATGAACGAACTGACTAGGCAAATACAGTATAGCCCCCAACAAATTTTGCAGGTGCATATATAACACTTGCTGTTAAATTTTGACTATATTCTGATCATGGTGCCATATATTGTTCATGTTCTTCTTATATTTTCGCCATCATCATTTCATAAAAAGAACAAACTCAACTATAGTCAATGTATTACCATGAACTGACCATCCTGCCATATAATATCAGGGACAATGCCATCCAACAGGTGACATTGTGTACCGCAAGGTGTCACCATGCTTCTGTTAAAATGTGTCATAAAATATGTTTACTAACAATACCTACTATCAACGGATTTGGTCAATGTTGTTTTTCACAATAACTGATCAGTGCTTAACTTATAATTATGTTAATCAGGGATTCACACTCCACTTACTTTACATTATCGAAAGATAAAGAAATCTTAAATAAAATATTAGGTAAAATGTAACCATTCATTCGCTGGTCGAGTGGTTAGTATACTTGACTCTCGTCCAAGAAGTCCATGTTCAATTTCCAGTGGGATCATGCTCTGGATTTTACAAAACGCACTCCCACAGTATCTTGGGCAAGGTACTTTGGAGCGGATGTAAAGTCATTGGTCCCGAGTGCAGGGAGAGCAATATCCTGTACATGTTAAATTCTGAACTTCTGTGTTAATCAGCAATTCATGTCTGTAAACTTTCCCCGAAGGGGTGCTCATAGCGTCCACACTCAGTTACTCAAACTCACCTACTTCGAAATTCTGATTACTGCACATATTTCGAATTTTACGTTCCCAGATTTATTCCTTTATTTTTATGTAATTTGACATCTTTTGTTTAAGTCAAATTTCATTAAGTCAAATTATTCCATATTCGGAGTATGTTTAAAATCCTTAACATACACTTTGACTATATTTTACACTTGTTCGTTAGAAGTTCAATTAAATGTCCAAAGGCAAGTTCGATCGGATGAGATAATATTTGAACATTTGACACTTACAAAGCATTGTTTGTGACTTGTTTATTCTTTTATCTAACTGATCATGGTGAACTTACCATTGTAAAAAGAAAGTATTTTTTTCATAAATTAATAACAAGCTTGAGATGTCATAGAACAGAATAACTTTTACTTTCAAATCAATGGCCAGAACACAATTATAAGAATTATAATACGTTTGTACGTCATGTTATCGGAGAACAGCACAGCTCGACTATTCAATTTTTCAGAGAATAATAAATTATATAGCTAGTACATACCATCGGAAAACAAGGCTAAAACAATGTGGGGTGGGGTCGGGGTTGGGGAAAGGGGCTTGTGTAGAAACTCGGGCCGTTATAAAATTATGTGTTAAATTTATTATTTTTATCTATTTTAATCCAAAATTGCTGTCATTTTAAAGAAATTAGTGGTCGAAAGGCAACTCGGGGAGTTTGATTGATTGATTGAATTGGATTTTAGAGTCGCACCAACAGCTAAGGTCATATGGCGACTTTCCAGCTTCCATTGGTGGAGGAAGACCCCAGCTGCCCCTACGGGCAATTTTTGTGCACGGGCGGGCACCTGGGTAGAACCACCGACGTTCCGCAAGCCAGCTGGATAGCTTCCTCACATAAAGATTCCTAGGCCCCTGAGGGATCGAACCTACAGCGGTGAGGGGTGCAACTCGGGGAGGGAGCTGATATCTGTCATTTTTTATTGTGGCCTCATTTCGTTTTTTGTATTGATTTTTCATCTGTTTATCTGAATTTAATCTAAATTGTTTTATATGTGAATGATTGCGTTCAAATTAAAATATTAATATCCAAATAATGGAAGATAAAATGAAAACAATTCCCCCCACGCCTCCCTGTCCTCCATGTGAGGTGAGCCCATAAACCAATGTGGTGGCAGGGCGGTAGCGCATCATTGATAAAACAAAACAACACAGACATATGTAAAAAAAAAAGTGATGATGGGATGGTTGGTTGGTGGTAAAGGGTGCTGAAGCGGGGGAGCAAAGGGGAGGGGGCTACATATCTATATCTGTAAGAATTAACCAAAGCAACACAGAAATATGTCAATTATCTTTTATAATTTGAGTATCGAGTGGGGAGAGGGGGAGAGCAGGGGTGGGGGAGGGGGAGCGCCGGGGTGGGGGCGGGGTGGGGTTGGGGGTTACGTAGCTATATGTGTAAGGATCGACCAAAACAACACAGAAATATGTAAAAAAAAAATGAATTTCGAGTAGGGTGTCGGGGAGGGGGCGGGGAAACATGTGGTGCGGCGCAACATGCAACATAGCTATATTTTTTTAAAAAATAAAATATAAATGAGTTTCGAGTGGGGGAGTGGGGGTGCGGGGGAGGGGAACATAGCTATATCTGTAAATACTGATAAAGGGGTGTGTGTGTGTGGGGAGGGGGGGGTGGTGATGGCAACATATATGTTTAAGAAGCTATGTAAGAATTGACCAAAAACATTTAAAATATTCCAGTTTCGAGTTTGGGGTGGGGGGGGGGGGGGTGAGGCGAGAGGGCAACCTGTGTAAGAAAAACAACGCAGAAATATGTAAAAAAAAAATAGTTTGGAATCGGGGTGGGGGTGGTGGGAAGGGGTGGGAGAGGCGGGTGGAGAGGGGGCAACATATATGTGTAAGAAGCTATGTGTAAGAAGTGACTAAACTAACACAGAAATATGTAAAAAAAAAAAATTGAATTTCGAGTGTGGTGGAGGAGTGGGAGAGAGGCGGGGGGGGGAGTGAGGGGGCAACATATGTGTGTAAGAAGCTATGTGTAAGAATTGACTAAAACAACACAGAAATATGTCAAAAATATACATGCTTACATGTAAACCTAGATCTGCCTTTATTGCATATTTTATGGGCCATCACAATTTGGGTTCCATGGGAGCCCAGAATTTGCAGAGGCACAAAATTACTTATGCAACCCTTTACAACATACTATAAGAAAACAAATTCCCAAATTTAGTTCAGCTAGGACAAGAAATGTAAGTGATATAGACCTATAAAGACAGCTTAAACGCAAACTTTGATGTGAAATAGACACATTTTAAGAGCCATCATAGTTTGGGTTCATGGAAGCCCAGGGGTTATAGGCACCAAAATTGCTTAAACAACCCTTAAGATAATGCTATAAGGAAACTCATGGCCAAATTTAGTTGTGCTAGGGTAAGAAATGTAAGAGATATAAAAATTTGATGTGAAATGGGACACATTTTATGGGCCCAGAATTTGCAGAAGCACACAATTACTTACGCAACCCTTTACAACATACTATAAGGAAACCAATTCCTAAATTTAGTTCAGCTAGGACAAGAAATGTAAGTGATATAGACCTGTAAAGACAGTTTACATGCAAAATTTGTTGTGAAATAGACACATTTTAACGGCTATCATAATTTGGGTTCCATGGGAGCCCATGGGTTACAGGAACCAAAATTGCTTATGCAGCCCTTAAGATAATGCTATAAGGAAGCCCATGGCCGCATTTGGTTGTGCTAGGGTAAGAAATGTAAGAGATATAGACTTGCAAACACAGCTTACACGCACACCTTGATGTAGGACGCCGACGCCAACGCCGACGCCGACGCCGACCCCGGGGTGATTATTCTTCGAATACTCGAGCTAAAAATGTAACAACACAAATATTGTGTTGATTTACTTCGCTGCTTATCTGGAACATTTTATCTGGTATAATTTAATACTAAATGACCCTGATTTACATTTTACAAAACAGAAGTACAATAACAGGCATGCTGCACATTTTCTGATCAAGACATTATTTGATAAAGTGAGTTAAAAATGTAATTTAATTTTTCTGTTCAATCTGAATGAAATTATAATTTACAAAATGAAATAAGCATAACAAAGTATAATTATGTAGAATATTTGTATTTTAGTAACAAGAGGCGCTCTATTGGCTAAATATAAAGTGTATGTGTAAGGGGCCGTAACTCTTTCAAAAATCATTCAACCGGAACATGGCGATGATATATGCGACTAGGCTTTGTACTGATCATAACCTGCCAAGTTTCGTTGAGATCGTTGAAATCCAGTCAGTGGTTCAGGAGAACTAATCTGTATAAAGTTGGTATATTAAAACCATTAATTGGAATTTGATGAAATACTCAACTAGGCTTGGTACTGATCATCCCCGCCAAGATTCCGACAAGGAGTTCATAAGAGACTAATCTGGACAAAGTTTGTGTATTAAAACATTTAAAGGGCTCTAATTCTGGCAAAAATCATTCAA